>JAVJIF010034369.1:0-164532 GCA_038442645.1 Agave tequilana
ATAAGATAATTTTTGTTCTCTTCTGATCATGCATTTCCTTATGTGTTCACAACATGGCAATATGTGTCCAATATTATCACTTTCACACAGAATATATCTTACACATACTTTATATCACCACATTCACCATCATACTAGGTGATATACACATCATATGATATTACATACACACATCACACTTGGTGATAATTTATTATATATCATCACACATCGTACCAGCACATACACATACCATACCTGATGATACACCCATCACATATATTCAATAGGTTTTCTTCCGTTCTGATTAGATTCTTATCTTGCCTGATATTTTTGTCATTTCCTTATCCAGTGTTCCATACCACCGGTAGTTCATATTAAGGGCCCGCACCCCTAATAGAACTCATCCGAATCAAAGTATATGCGGGTATACTTCCATTCGAATATAAGAAAAAGTTAAATATCATGCATTTTTGAGATTATCATACGCATAAGAACCCATTACACATATGAACTTCTTAAATCAAGGCACACATTCATTCATACAAACTGCACATTTACAAACATTAATTATACATCAATGTTATTCCTGAACCAACGACCTAAATCAATCTCTAGGCTATACTACTGCCTTAGACCCCCACCTGATTTCTACTCCAAGTTTCTAAGCCTAAGCTCTGATCCAACTGTAACGGCCCCAGGTTTAATTACCACAAAATTCCATGATCGTCAACTCTAATGCTCGTTAATCAGGATATACAAGAGAAATTTCGGCTAACATCAGCCTACTTATAGATCTCATATTCATCATATAGTCCATCCCAAGGTCCATCACATAAACATATACAGAAGAGTGCTCCCATGATATACTATTCTAACTCATGGTGACTAATAACATCAGAGTTTACATCCTACAATAAGTACATACATTAACTCAGGAGAACTCCTTGTAGCTCTAAGTCGAACCTTCGCCTTACCGTGACCTGAAAATAACAATCTGTGGTGGGGTGAGCTCAACAGCTCAGTGAGAGAAGTCATTCAAAATAAAGTGTATGATACTACCATGGTACTTGAAGTATTAACTGTTTGAGCAATGTCAAAAATATCAGTTTCATACTTTCTACTTGAGTTGATACTGCAAGTTTATAAATCATAGACTCTTTCTATTATCTGTTACTTTCATAAGTACTCTTCTGGGTACACGTGAACAATATTTTATTATTATACCATTTCAATGATTTTGCAATAACTTAACCTACCGTGGTCTCTTATACTCACTCTTCCGGTTTCCAGTTTGTAACATGTTCGTATTACATATATAATTGTCATGATCAACAACACACGCTTATTGAGCCTAATCTTACTCACTAGATTAGTTGAAGTATGGTTCAATATTGCACCTTCCGCAATATACAAATGACATCACACACTACTCATGATAGTATCTAATTATGAACGTGTTCATACATGAAAAATACGGATACTCACATCCATATACTGGATGTCCATCATAACAATCATATCCATGTACCGGATATCATAAACAATCATATGCATGTACTAGGTGTCATACCTATTAACATCCATAATTCGGGTATCATAAACAATCATATCCATATACATACAATATAATCTCCCCTTCTACGCCTCCGGTTCAACCCGGTCCCTTCCTCCGTAAAATCTCCCTTCTACGCCTCCGTTCAACCCGGTCCCTTCCTCCATGAAATCTCCCCTTCTACGCCTCCGGTTCAACCCGGTCCCTTCCTCCAACATGCGATAAATTCCATGTAATAACCACATGCAAGAATTCATAAGATAATGTCAACATAAGAATTCACATGGTTCCTACTTTACATGATGCCAATAATAAGAAAGACATTAACATGTATATGTAACCATTTATTATACTAACAACATGCAAGCCTTTTAAGATAACTAACATGTTATATCATTCCATATATTGTAGCCAAACATGTGCATGAGGTCAAGTATGATGCTCATTCATAAAACTATTTCCTTTTAAGAAGCATGTGTTAGACTACAATGCATACACAATACATGTAATCATGTACCCATGTAGCATCCAACTTAAGGATCCCCAATTCTCACCGGTCAGTTTCTGACTCGTAGTACCGTATTTCGCTTTTCCTAATCATAATACTCATTCACCACTATCATATAATTAACAGTCGGGATTAGTCATCATTTGCCTCTTATCCTCCTCCGGCAAACTGTCTATTGGTTACAATTGATTAAATTCAGATCTTCTCATTATTTCTGATACCGTGATAGTTACACGACAATTCTGATATTAATGAATTATTACACTTTTAACATCATATTGTCCTTTATTTCACGTAAGACTGGTTTTTAGTACTTTTATTTGGTACAGCCCAAATTTATCCCAGGTCCTACTAATACAGGTGTTAACGCTACTGGCTTTTATGCAGCATGTTTTGCTATTGCTTATTTCTATCTTCTAGTTCCAAACCATACAGTCATTTAACTAGCCGAATCGTTATCTGAGCGTTTGCATATGATCAATCACACACATATGTACATGCGTACACATACACATATCACTACCCATACTGGATTACTAATCTCATTGACCCGACGCTCATCTTTCGTCGGTATTACTAACTTTCAATTATTAAGTAATTATCTAACTCTTACCGGTTAGATAGAATCGATGTCACTATAAAGATGTGACTCCCAAATCTAATAGAGGATTCCGATGTTCTGTTAAATCAATTACAAGAATACCTGAAAGTCTCTGGTATATCGAGTAGGCATACCACAATACTAGTTCAATACTATCGGTTGTTTTTTGTTGATATCGAATTATTCATCATAATCGATATACTTATATTAAATTGTCCGGTTTACCCCATACTGACTCTAACAGGTTTTCACCAGTTAATCACTCGCTTGATACTTTGCAACATCACCGGTCGTCCATTATCTGATAATCATCAGACCTGATCTTATCAGTATTTTTTCTTAATAAACATTAATCGCCAAAAGTGCGGTATCTACTTGCGAGTTCTGGTTCAAAGGTTTTATTCTTCCACCTCTCATTAGGTTCGATAAATCTTAACTATTTATCTATCAATTGCTTAATCATGAAACACAGCAAATATGAAAACAGTATTCGTAAGGTCAATACTCACATACTACATCACATTTGAGTATTCCGCGTACTTAACTTAACAATAAGCTTTGACGTTCAAGCTATTTATGGAGCATGTTCGGTAGTATTAGGAATTCAGTTACTCTAATTCAGTTCGTTATCATTACTTGATTAGTTCCATCATTATCGGTTTCACGTTCACAATGGCTAATTAACAGAATGTCCCGATTCCATCCGGGTTATCAATATTAACAAACCTTCAATATTTTAACCAGTACGCTATTTCTATCATACTGCATCAATTACATGTATCCCATTTAGCAGAGTTTTCTATACCACGGTCACGTCGAGTTACTCGAAGATAATTCCCATGTTCATTTGCTTAGTTCAATCCTAATATCAACTTAGGATTCTGCTTATACTAGTATCAATATAACTGATTCTATGATTATCCAATCATGGTCGATGGGTCTCAAGTGATCTTCTATTTTACTGATTTCTAATTTATCTCTTATTTAATAAACATTCATGATCTGTAATCGATTCCCAGTTGTCACTGTTAGTCTACCCCTCTGGGTGCACCGGTGCTAACCACCCACCATCTGATTATTATTATCCATAACTATTACTTTCATAACGGATTGGACATCACTTGTATATAATTACATCCTCACTTACCGACCATCATTCTTATCTTATTAGTTCATACATATGCAATACAGTGTTTAAAGAAATCAGGGTACTTTACCCACTTAACGATTTCCAGATTAAGTAACTTCAACATTCCTCACAGACAGTAGATGGTGTTAGCTGAAGATTTACTCTTAACAATTCCTATCGAAACCCAGTGTTTAGTTATTCGGTTTTAAATTCTAATAAATACTCGCAACATATACATCATGTCCAGAAACTCACAACGTATAACTCCTACGGTATTTTCTATGTTCACTCATATTAATATATATTCAGCACTTACCGATCATGTCTTTATGAATTATAAACAACAAGATCACAATTTGATATCATACCCGTGTTATGTTCACACACATATACTTAACACATCCCGTGATTCGTTATTCGGATACCCTATTTGAATTTGGGTTCCATAACACTAATTCACTTTCACAACGACTGTCACAATCATCTATAAATGATGAAATCTCTTAGTTCAAATGAATCCATATTATCAATAATTTTCCAACAACAATTATTTCTATAATTGGGAAAAAATAGGATTTTAAGTTAGGACTTCCACTCACCGAGTATAACGATATATTTCGAACACCCAATACCATATACTGATATACTGGATGTGTAGCTCTCATTTTCACGATCACAACGGCTCAAGAATCGTCCGAATCCGACTTCGGATGGCCAAGATATCGTCCGAAAACCAAAACCAATATAAAAGGTTAGATACGTAATAACTGAAAATATTCAGGGGGCTGTTTGTAATTTTTCAGGGTCCCCAAAGTAATTTATAATTTACAGGGGCTAAACTGAAATTTACCTTATAAAGCGGGTTGGGTCTTAATGGGTTCGGGTTTTAAACCCAAACCCGAATGGGTTTTTAAACCCAACAGCAGCAGCAGCAGCATGCGCTGCTGCTGCTCTCGAGCGCGCGCGGGCGCCAGCCTGCGGCCTCCGCCGCCGGCCTGGCCGGCCCCGTCCGGCGCCATCGCAGCCGGCGCCGCCTCCAGCGCCGCTTCCGGCGCTGCTGCCGCCGCCGAGCTCGGGAAGAGAGAGAAGACGAGAGAGAGAAAGAGGGAGAGGTGGGAGCCTGCTGCTGCCCCCTACCACGCAGCCGGCCACCACACCGCCGGCCGCCGCGCCTGCCCCGCGCCGCCGGCGCCTGCCCCCCGCCGCCGGCCTCCGGCGTGCCTCCCGGTCAACAACCCAGAGAGATAGAGAGGGAATGAGAGTGAGGGAGAGAGAATGAGAGTAAGGGAGAGAGAAAGTGTGAACGGAGTGAAAGAGAGAGAGAGAGAATATGAGAGTGATTTATCTCTCTCCCCACCCCACCTACTCCCACCTACCCTCCATAATCCATACCACCCATACTCCATCAATCCACTATATAATATTTTATTTTCATTTTTCTTTTCTTTTTCTTTCTTTCATCTCCCCAATATTATTACAAATCATAATTAACAATAAATACCAATACTCGGTATTTATACAAGTATTTCATACAGTGTATGCACCCAGTATTTAATACGATCAATTCATGCAGTACATACTTCCATGTATAATTCTAGAAAATATTATTAACCCAATAATATTTTTAACTCAGGCTTTAATAATCCGGTGTTACATATCAATCTTAAAAAATTACTATATTAATTACACTGAATAAATGAAGTAATTAATATTCTGTCTACCGTGATACAACAACAGTTTTAGAAAAAAGAGATGCACTAATGTTAATCTCGAGAAAGGAAAGATGTGTCATCATACGTAATCTAAAGATATAGGCAAACAATTCTATAAAAAATTTATTTGTACCTCATGTATTAAACCTCTGGAAAAAAGAGAACTCTTCGGATTCTCCCCAATAAATCTTCAATTAAATATTTAATTTTTTTTATCACTTCCTACCATACTCAACCCTCACCTGTAACAATTATTATTACTATTCACGTTCTTTCACAATATTGACCTTTATATAATGCTTGTAACTAATATATTATCTCATACCTAAAAACTATATTTTTGTTCTTTTTCCTTTCAATTTGATTTCAAAAACTTCCAAAAAAACCATTCATTCTTGAATCATGTCTTCCCCATCTTCTTCCTCTGAACACTTAGATTTCAACTTCAATCGTTCCCCCACTGGTCCTTTGTCTTCAGGATATTCTAGTGAATCTGATACCAGTCTGGACTTCACTCACTCCTTTTGACTATCTCACTACAATCAAATAATGTATTAACTGATCCTCCTATTCATGATGATAATGAAGTTTTAATGTGGGTTAGTGAAGAAGACATTATTCCTCTGCCACTTGACGAGATATGCTTGATGAAAGCATGTCCTCTGATGCTGTAGGCTCGCTTCCTAGCAACGGGTCAGACGAAGAGCTTGATAGAGACGATCCATTCTGAGAGTTCATCGGTGAAACAAAAAAAACCTCAAAAACAGGAAGATGATGAGGAAATAAGTGATGAAGAGGAAGAGCAGAAGAATGAAGACGATGAATCGGCTTATGATGGTGATAATGACGAGGATTAGGATTTCCTGATCTCTGATATTCAATTATATTTTGTCTTCTTTTAAAAGTTTTTAATTCTATTTTTTTGTAAGGTCTCTTTCTCACTATATTAACTTATAAGCTCTTTTAATTACATATCCAAACTGCGACTGCTGCTCTTAAACACCACGACCATAGTCGCAGTCCTACTACTGATGCAATAATTAAAAATAATTCATACGTTATAGGCGGCTGAGACAAAAGATACGGTGAACTGCGACTATAGAATCAGTCCTTATTCAGACACAGTCAAAATAAAGAACAAAAGAATATAAAATAATACGTAAACTGTGATTATACTATCGCTTTCGTTAAATACTGCGCACCAAGTCGCGGTACTGCGATCATAGTCGCAGTCCATGGTCGCATATATATGTAAAAAACCAATTTAATTGTTAATAGGAGGATCAGACAAACATTCAGAAATTTATCGAAGGACGTATTTGATGACTAACGGTTGACAATTTATGGTCGCAGTTACTTAATCATTTATCAGTTCCCAGTTCGACTATGGTCGCAATAATGTACTATTTTGGAGTTCAAAGTAATTTAAAATTATAGTGTATTAACTTTTAAACTGTTTTGGATAACTGAACCGTCACCTAGGAAGTATACAATTTTTGAAAAAGGTAGAAAATAATTTGAGAGATATTCACGTGGTCCGAGATCTTAAACCTTTGGAATTCCGGGATTAAAAATATATAAAGGGTCATGAGCAAAGGATTAAAACATACTAAGTTTTTTTTGCTCAAACTCGTTACTCTCACTGTTCGGAAAATAGATTCAAAAAAATGTCTTCACCACCGTCTTCACCGAAAGAAGCCAATTATCTAATGATGATTGGATGTTTAGTTCTGAACTGATGTCTCGCTACGGTCAGAATCTGAGCTTGATACAGACGACCCGTTCTGGGAGTTCATTGATGAACCAAAACACAAACATGAAGAGGAAGAAAGCGAAGAGGAGAGAGTCGCTGAAGAGGAGGAAGAGACGGAAAGCGATACAGAAGACGAAAGCATGACTCTTGACGACGAATCTGATTACGATGGTGATGACGAGGATTAGAAGTTTAAAAAATTGTATTTTGTATTTTTTTTAAATATATATAAATCTGTTTTATAGTTAATTGTGTGAATTACATTTTTTACTACTATGTCTTGGTTGAAATGCTGTACAATTGTTACAAACCTTCATTTTAAATATTTTACGCTAAACGAATATACTGCGACCATGGATGCAGTTAATAATTATATTACTTCACCCGTATAAATTTTTAAAATGAAGGTTGCGACTTTGGTCGCAGTTGCAGGACGCAGACTTAATAAATAAACTGCGACCTTGGTCGTAGTTGCTGGTTTTTAGTCTTAATCAACAACAAACTGCTACATTGGTCGCAGTTGCTAACCGTAGTCTTAATAAAATACAATGCGATCTTGGTCGCAGTTGCTGGTTTTTTAGACTTAATAAAATACACTGCGACCTTGGTCGCATTCGCTGGTCTTTATTTTTAATCAACAACAACACTGCGACCTTGGTCGCAGTTGCTGGCCGCTCCTTAAAAAAATAATCTGCGACCTTGGTCGCAGCTGCTGGTCTTTAGTCTTAATCCAACAACACGCGCGAGGTGACACGTCACTGCAGAAGATGCTTAGTCGAAGTCTTTGGTTCCAGTGTCGACCCTGGTCGCAGTTGTTTCTGTTTGCAATGTAGTCTTATCGACCTTGGTTGCAGTGTCGTCTCTGATCCAAGTTGTTTTGTTTGCAATGCATGACTGCGACCAACGTCGTAGTTTATTAAAAAACAAATATGATTTTTATTTATGTCCAGGCATTTATCTCCAGGCATGTGAAAATGATACAAAACGCTCTCTTATACAATAAGATTGAGTGTTACAATACAGCAGTACAAAGAAGACTAAACATCAAAGAGCCCTTGTTGACTAAGAGCAGTGGTGTTATTGAGGTCTGGTGGCAGCAGAATCCTCCGATTCCACCTGACCCTCCAAAGTGGCGGGATACGATCCTTCGTTGATGAAAATCTCTTCCACCAGAAGGTTATCCAGTGCCACCCACCACTATATCCACCCATCCCCCGCCGCCATACCCACTCTGACCATCCCGTACCAGCAAGCTTGACTGGTGCATCAAGTCCGAGGATCTTGGTGAGGGTTAAGTCCTCGTCAGGGATCATGACTTCTTCCCTTGTGAACGACGAGGACCATGACTTCTTCCCTTGTGGACGATGAGGTCTATGACTTCTTCCATTGTGGATGAACATCGATCAAGTTCGTCCATAGGGTCATCTTCATCATGGAGGCAGGCCCCTGTTAGAGACTCTGAAGAAGGCGAAAATTCTCAGAGCAATTGCTCTCGAAAGAAAACAGTCTAATTATGGGAGAGGGTGAGCCCTATTTATAGGCAGCCCATAATAACCATAATTAATGGTTCATTAATCAGAACCGTCGGCCTTAATGATCGCACGACTATCGAAGTCCAATGGAAGGCTGACGCGTGGAGTGTCGTTTCAAGAAGCGTCGAAGACGCTGGTCTACAACCGCCAGCGCCGGTTTGGCATTAAAAGACATTAACGCCTAAACCCAATGAAGAACGACGCGTGGACAACCGCTTCGGGAAACAACGAATGGTGCGGGTTCGTCAACGTAGACTTGACGTTTAAAGATCTCATAAAATTTTTATGACAGGTCGCGTCTCTAGGAGTGACTCCAAGTCGCGTCCCCTCAGCAAACTTTTCATTTTTCATTTAGATTCAAAAAATGACTTAATCCAAAACAACAACACGGCGACCTTGGTCGCAATTGCTGGCGGCAGTCTTAATCCAAAACAACACTGCGACCTTGGTCGCTATGCATGTTAATATAAAGGAAACACTTACTTAACGTACTGTGACCTAAGTCACAGTCCATGTAATGCACCCTAGATTGCAGTTGCTGGCCATCTTTATCAATAACAACACTGCGACCTTGGTCGCAATTAACCATGTACACTGCGACCAAAGTCTCGACTAAGGTCGCAGTTTAAATGTACACTGCGACCAAAGACTCTGACTACATTATATACAAAAAAATTAAACTATAAGTAGAAATTTATCGCAGGCTGAAAAATTGATCTGAAAAGATTTTATATTTTCAGAAAAATTTTTTATCGCAGGCTGAAAAGGAAAACTAGATCTTTCAAAAAAGAGGTAAAGAAATAGGGCGAAATAATTTATATAAAATAACCTAAATCCTATAAAGAGCGGCAAAAAGGGGGGGAAAATAATAATAAACAAATAAGGAAAGGTATCGAAAGGGGTATTTGGTAATTTAACTTCTTCTTAAAAGCGGGCGCAAGTCAGTGAGGTAACAAATTGAGCCACGTCACCGCAGGCTGAGAGAGTACTCTCAGCCCGCAGGCATATACATTTCTCTCTCTCTCTCTATATATATATATATATATATATATATATATATATATATATATATATAGAGAGAGAGAGAGAGAGAGAGAGAAATGTAAATCAGCTGACACAGGAGGCAACTCCTCCTATGTCGCACTCAAAAATCATATTTTCCGAATGAATTTTCAAGATCCGACCACCATTATCATCTTCATATTCTATGATATATACATATAAAAAATCAAGTGATTTGAAGTTTGTTTACTATTTTTTTGGGTTCAAAATTATTACGGTTTTTTAACAATAGAATAAAATAGAACGTTTAGATCAATGAGTAAACGAACTTCAAATCACTTGATTTTTTATATGTGTATATCTTAGAATATGAAATGATAATGTACGGTCGGATCTTGAAAATTCATTTGGAAATATGATTTTTGAGAGTGCGACATAGGACGAATTTGCCTCCTGTGTCAGCTGATTTACATTTCTCTCATATATATATATATATATATATATACAATATATATATATATATATATATATATATATATATATATATATATAGATTCAATTCGAATTCTCTGAGGATATTGATGTCCCGTCAACTGCACTCTCAAAGTAATGGGTCTGCATCCTTGGCTCCATGGTGTGTTATTGCTGCACACTCTCCATACAATCCTCAATCCTGTAGCTTCAACAATGTCAACTGATCTTCTTAGACCTGCGCTCCCTTCTCTCTTTGGCTATCAAATATCATACAACTTCCATATATGCATTCTGCCATCCCAGAGAAAATTTGCATATGTTCTCTTTAGCTCTCTGATAATTGAGGAGGGGAGTTTGGAAGTATAGAGGAGATTATGGAGGAGATATTTTATCAACTCTATTCTTCTGGGACAGGACAGAAGTTTCAGTGACCGGGCATCAATTTTGCTTCTTGTGGTCTCTAGTAGAGAAGCAAAATGTTTGATTTTGGATACACTGAAGTTAGAGGCAGTCACAGGTACTGTTAGTATTTTGAGAGTATTTCAAAATTAAGCCAAGTTCTTTTAGTCCCACATTGGATAGGAAAAGAACTCTTTAGTGTTTATATATGGAGTCCCTTTCATGATGGGTTGTGTGGGCTAGAACCAGGGGGTGCTCGCGCGCACACAAGCCATTGAGGCCCAGTGAAGGGAATTTGGGTTACCGGATCCAGAAAACCCTTAATATGTGCATGTGCACCCGCATTCGCACACGCAAGGAGGGGTGCAAATTCGGGTTTCAGAGCCTCGCGGGTGTGCCCAATAGGCTAGGCGGCCATCAACCTGCTGCACCGAGATACTCTCTCAGAGGGGCGCGATCTACTCTTAAGGACAGTGCTCCGCACGCCTCGATCAAAATAGAGAAGTTCGCGATCTACTCTTAAGGATAGTGCTCTCCGCACGCCTCGATCAAAATAGATATGAAAACTGCTATAGTTGCTGCTACTAATGTTAAGTCTCTGCCTGACATATCTAGGATTGAACTATTTAATGGAACCCACTATAAAAGATGGCAAGAAAAGGTTATGTCTACACTTGATGTAACTAACTGGTTATGTCTTTACTAAACTGATCCTAACCAGAACTGATCCTAACCAGAGAAAGAAAAGGAATTGCAAAACTGGGAAAAGGCTAACAAAATCTGTAGACACATTATTCTTAGCACACACTTAGCAATGCACTGTATGCACTGTTTACACTGTTTTTTGATATTTACTGTCCTTATAAAACTGCTGCTGAAATTTGAAAAAGTCTTAATAAGAAATACATTCTTGAAGATGCTGGAACTCAAAATTTTGCTATTGGAAATTTTCTAAATTTTGTCATGTCTGAGGAAAAAGATATTTCTTCTCAAATTCATGAATACCATGTTCTAATTGATGATCTTAAAAATGAAAATATCATCCTACCTGAAGCCGTTGTTGCTGAAGCCCTAATTGAAAAACTACTCGACTCCTGAAAAGATTATAAGAAAGAACTGAAGCATAAAAAAACAAATAAACCTTGAAGATGTAATAATTCATATTAATTGAAGAGAAAAATAAAGAAAGAGAGAAAACTAAAAGGGCCAAGGAGCTTACTTCCAAGACAAATCTAATTGAAAGCAGCAGCCTTCTAAACTAACAAACATTTTCATAAGCCAAACTTCAAACCAAATCAGAACCCTAAGATGAAAAGAAACCCTAACTCTACTTTCAAGAAGAAAGAAACTGTTTTGTGTGTGGCAAACCCGGACACTACTCAGCAGTGTAGGTTTCGGAAGACTGATGAGGCTCCATCTAAACCACAAGCTAGCCTGGTTGAGAGTGAAATTATTGCTGCTGTAATCTCTGAAGTTAACATGGTTGCACATAATAAGAATTGGTGATTGATTCCGGGGCAACCCGACATATATGTGCCGACAGAGGAGCTTTCTCTTCTTACTCCTCTGTTGATGATGGTGAACAAGTGTTCATGGGCGATTCGAGGCCCTCACCCGTTGTGGGTAAGGGAAAGGTGCTTCTCAAGCTTACTTCAGGGAAGATCCTTTCTCTTACAGATGTGCTTCATGTTCCTGAGATTCGTTTGAACCTCATTTCTGTTTCCCTTCTTGGAAAAGCTGGAGTTAAGGTCTGCTTTGAGTCTGATAAAATTGTAATGACTAGGAATGAATAATTTGTTGTAAAGGGTACTGTAGTCATGGTTTATTTATGCTGAATGTATTTGAAATCATGAATGGAAATGCATCTACTTCTTCTGCTTACATGATTGACTCTTATGATCTTTGGCATGGTAGGTTAGGACATGTTGGTTTTTCTACACATTAAGAAATGAAAGATAGGTCTCTTGCATAATGTAACTATATCTGATCATGATAAATGTGAAATATGTGTTGCATCTAAATCCACTAAGAAATCATGCAAAAGCGTACAAAGAGAATCTGAATTGCTTGAGCTTATTCATAGTGATCTTGGTGACCTTAAAAATAACTTAACTAGAGGTGGTAAAAGATTCTATATCACCTTATTGATGACTATTCTAGATATACAGTAGTCTATTTGTTAAGATCTAAAGATGAAGCCTTTGAAATGTTTCTGAAATATAAATTAGAAGTTGAAAATCAACTAAATAAAAAATAAAGAGATTGAGATCGGATAGAGTGGGGAATATGAACTAAACAATTTAATGAATTTTGTGAACAACATGGCATAATTCATGAGACTACCCCTCCATATTCACCTGAATCTAATGGTGTTGCTGAAAGGAAAAATAGAACACTCAAAAATATGATGAATGCTATACTTATAAGCTCTGTTGCACCTCTGAATCTGTGGGGGAGGCAATACTCTCTGCTTGTCATATTCAAAGTAGAATACCTTATAAGAAAAACTGGTATAACTCCGTATGAAATCTGAAAAGGACATGCACCAAACTTAAACTTTTAAAAGTGTGGGGGTGCCTAGCTAAAGTTCTTCTACCTGAACCCAAAAGAAAGAACTAGGACCTAAAACTTTGACTGCATGTTTATAGGCTATGCACATCATAGTGCTTCATATAGGTTTCTTGTGACTAGAAGTGATAATAATGTCATGGAGATTAACACATTGTTGAAACTAAAATGCAAAATCTTTGAGCATGTTTTTCCATTGAAAACTCATGTTGATAAACCATCTCATACTTCATCATCTAGTCATGCATAAGGATTTGATGATAATGAGAGATTGAATTAAGAAGAAGTAAAGAGTTAGAAAAGAAACTGACTTTGGTAAAGATTTCTTTACATTTCTAGTTGGTAATGACCCTCTCACTTATAAAGAGGCTATCTCCTCTCCAGATGCTCCATTCTGCAAAGAGGCTATTAATAATGAATTAGAATCCATATTATCAAATCACACTTGGGAACTTATTGATTTACCACCAGGTGCAAAACCAATTGGTTGCAAATGGATATTTAAAAGAAAACTGAAACCTGATGGGTCTTTGGATAAATTTAAAGTTAGATGGTTGCTAGAGGATACACTCAAAAGAAAGACTTTGATTATTTTGATACATTTGCTCCTGTGACTAGAATTGCATCTATTAGAGTATTGTTTGCTTTAGCATCTATTCATAAGCTTGTGATACATCAAATGGATGTTAAAACTGCATTCTTAAATGGAGAACTGGAAGAAGAAATATATGGACCAACCTGAAGGTTGTGTGACAACTGGAAATGAACATAAAGTCTGCAAACTTATAAAATCTTTATATGGTTTAAAGCAAGCACCCAAACATGGCATGATAAATTTGATAGTGTTCTCGTTTCCAATGATTATCAGATTAATGATGCTGATAAATGTATCTATACTAAATTTGAGGATAATATTGGTGTTATCATTTGTTTATATGTTGATGATATGCTTATATTTGGTACAAACTTAAAAATTGTAAATGACACCAAATCATTTTTGTCCTCTAACTTTGATATGAAAGACATGGGTGAAGTTGATGTGATCCTAGGAATTAAAATAACTAGAGATTCTGATCATATCATGCTTTCACAAGGACATTATATAGAAAGAATGTTGAAGAGATTTGGTCATTTTGACTGCACTCCTGTTTCCACACCTTATGATGGTAGCATTCATTTAAGAAAGAATAAAGAACAAAGTGTGTCACAATCTGAGTATGCACAAATCATTGGTAGTTTAATGCACTTGATGAACTATACACGACCTGATATTGCTTATGCCATGGGACGACTTAGTCGTTACCTCACTGTCCTAATAAGGACCATTGGACATCATTATATCGAGTGCTAAAATATAAAAAAGGAACTATTATTTATAGTTTGACATATTGTGGCTTTCCTTCTGTTTTAGAGGGATACTCAGATGCTAACTGGATCTCTGATTCTGATGAGTTATAAGTCTACAAGTGGATATGTGATCACACTGGTGGGGGGGTGCGGTGTCTTGAAAATCATCCAAGCAAACCATCACAGCTCACTCCACTATGGAGTCTGAGTTTGTTGCCTTAGAGAAGGCAGGTACTGAAGCTGAGTGGCTCAGAAATCTTTTGATTGATATACCAATTTGGAAGAGACCAGGTCCGTTTGTGTCTATTCATTGTGATAACCAAGCTACTATTGCTAGATCTAGAATAAAATATGCAATGGAAAGAGTAGGCATATTCGCCTAAGATATAAAATTGTAAAGCCGCTGCTGGATGATGGGATTATATCTCTTGACTATGTGAGGTCAGAGCTTAATATAAGTGATCCATTTACCAAACCACTAGGGAGAAAACTAGTGAAGAATACATCGAGAGGAATGGGACTCATGTCTATAACAAAGAGTTCAAAAATGATAGTAATCCAACCTATGTGATTGATGAACTCATGAAGTAGGTTCATATGGGTAATAACAAATCATTTGTTGACTTGGAGATGCACTATCATTATTTATTATTGATAAGTCCCTTCCTATGATGTAGATAGTGCAAATTGCAATGTGCGAAGGATAAGCATTAGTTCTTAATGGATTACCATAGCCTTATTGGGTGGTGTGTTTAATTGCAATGCACACTTGATGGATCCCACCTATATGAGTGTAGAAGTGGGGGCCGCTTCCTATGAGAATGTAGACATATTCTCTAGAGCGTTCATGAATATCCAGGTAGGGCGCATGGCCGATTCGCGCCAACCCGTTTTGAAAGCTCGGTTCTATGAATGATATGTGGGTTGTACGTCAATGATCCATAATTAGGAAGATTGGTTCATAGAAACTTTATGTTTCACCAACTTCCTGTGGGACACACCTACATATTCTAGGTAGTGGTTCATAGACCAAAAGTCACCATTATTGATGCATTGAGTTCTTATGTTTCCTCCTCTTCTCTCTCGTTCCTATTGTCCTTCCTTTTTAATTTTGAAATAGTGGGGGATTGTTAGTATTTTGAGAGTATTTCAAATTAAGCCAAGTTCTTTTAGTCCCACATTGGATAGGAAAAGAACTCTTTAGTGTTTATATATGGAGTCCCTTTCATGATGGGTTGTGTGGGTTAGAAACCAGCGGTTGCTCGCGCGCACACAAACCCATTGAGGCCCAGTGAAGGGAATTGGGTTACCGGATCCAGAAAACCTTAATGCGCATGTGCGCCCGCATCGCACGCGCAGGGGGGTGCAAATCCGGATTTCAGAGCATCGCGGGTGTGCTCGAATAGGCTAAGTTTTGCCAATTTTATTTTGGATTAAAATTAAAATAAAATCTTTTCAAATCCTGTCATAATATTTGGGTCAGAAATAGCTGTTGAGGTTCGTATCTTTCCATGTCCTGTCCTGTCATTGCAGTGACACTTTCCAAGGCTTTCTCTGCACAAGGAAAGATTGGTTCTCTGTCCAAGGATTATTTTCTCTTCTCAAAGTTTTTCTAATGATGATAAACTCTCTTTGTAAAGGATCAATTCCCTACTCTCAAAAACAGAACTCAACCATCTTCCTCTCCTCTGAAATTTTCTTAGACTCTTCAGTTCTTCCTGCATCTCTGGAGGAAACAAAACCGAGCTGTTCGAGGGCCTGTGCATTGCGAGTGCACGCTTGTAAGGCCAGCGATCGTTGAATCCTGGAGGGTAGGCAGTTATCAATCTGCTACACCGAGATACTCTCTCAGAGGGGCGCGATCTACTCTTAAGGACAGTGCTCCGCACACGCCTCGATCAAAATAGAGAAGTTCCTTCCTTCTTGAAAGTTTAATTTAAATAGCTTAGCAGTATTTCGTATATCATTTTCCAACAGGTACTTCATGGGTAGGCACTTATATTGACACACAAGTATACCAACAAGAGAGGATTTATTCTTGCAGCCCTTACTGACAAATAGCTTGCTTTTGCTCTTGTTCATTTGTAAAACCAGTGTTAAAGTGCATATCGTCCAACAAGGTATTTAGAGCTTCAACTGAACTGTGACCCCCTTTACAAAAAATCAACATGTCGTCTGCAAATAATAGATGAGTAATTCTATCATCTCATCTCTTTAATGGCTGTAATTTCCATGATAGAGTTGCCAGTTGCCTTCCAATGGACCAAAATTTCATTATAATGACAAATAATATGGCTTTATAGAGAAAGAAGGGCTCTCTGCATGCTCTGATCCATCCAATCTATTTCTACTGAAACTAATGCAATGCATTATAAAGTAACTGAACTCTCTGTTCACATTATCAAATGCCTTCTGCAAAATCAACTTCTAAACAAATCTTATGGCACCCTAAAACTCAATTTTGTAACCATAATTTCAAAATTTGACCATCTTGCTTAAAACATAGGAAACGGGAGGTCGGTGGCCATGGAAGGCACACCTAAAGCTCAATTTTGCAATCACGATTTCATGATCCGATCGTACAATATGATCTTTCTTACTTAAAACATAAAAAACGAGAGGTCATTGACCATAGAAGAAATTTTCTCCTATGACGTACCTAAAACTCAATTTTGTAACCATAACTTCAAGATCCATACCAGTCAAACTAATCTTCATGTTTAATGAAAAATCATGATTTTTTTACTATCTCTTGCACATGCATTAAGTGGTTGTATAATTGACAATTTTTTTAGAATTGAATAAATACAACCAATAGAGTTATGAGTAAACAAAATCTAAACCACATGATTTTTAACACGCCTTTGTTTTAAACAAGAAAAGATCATATTGTATGGTCAGAACCTGAAGTTATGATTGCAAAATTGAGTTTTAGGTACATCATAGGAGGAAATTTTACAACCCATTGATCAAATGGTTGTAAAATTGACAGTTTTTTTTACAATAAAAACAATGCAACCACTAAATTGATAAATAAACAAATCTAAATCACATAATTTTTGACACACCTATGTTTTAAGCAAGAAAGATTATATTGTATGAACGGATCTTGAAATTATAACAGCAAAATTGAGTTTTAGGTGTGCCATGGGAGAAATTTCACCTATGACCACTGACCTCCTGTTTCCTCGTGTATGTGTGTGTGTATTGAGAGAGACTTGTGTAGTTCTGGAAGGATTCGAGCCTGAATCCTTCTCACTCAAATACATCCCCATTGAAGTTTGATTTATATTATTTCAAGTATTTATAAATCAAAAATCAAGTATTTTAAATATTTTTTCAATGCATCAATTAAGAAAAAAACGGACGGCCTAAATAGTGAGTTGGTTAGTTTAAACGGTGTAGAACTTTGAGACCTAAAAAAAAATTAGTTTTTAAGGTTTTTTAAATATTTAGATCATGATCAAATATTTAATCGAGAATTTGTATGTCTAAATATATAGATCTAACCAACTTACTACTTTTCTGCTGTCCCATTTTGCGCCACTTGATTGATGAACAAAAAAGTATTCAAAACCACTTCATTTTTTTATTTTAATTACTTTAAATAATAAAGAGCAACTTTAACAGAGTGTAATTGTATTTGAATGTCGGATGTAGGCCGGAAGGGCGAATCCTTCCGGAACACACAATACCCACAAGTCCCCCCCCCCCCCCCCCCCCCCCCCTCCCCTCCCCCTCCCTCTACATACACATGTGCGCGCTCACACAATCGCGCAGACATAACAATTTATTGTCTTGCTACTATATGTTCTAATTGCTATCTTAGTTTAAAAAAAATGTTAAAAAGTTCTACAATACCCCAAACTCACCTCAGCTTCATCCATTGAACTTCTACTGGAAAGTGCTTTCTTATGTCTCTGTACTTTAGTTTCACCAATCTAGGCCAGCAGACATGGTGAGAGTAGCTTAAAGGATGACTTCTAACTACTAAGTTTCATGAGGTGCACTTTATTTAATGTGTACTGTCCTGTACAAATTTGGCCCCAGTAAAAGTCTACCAGTTGTTCCATTCCATGAGCAATTTGTGCCCATACACTGAAGCTGTACTGAAATTGAAGCAAGAGATATTTTATAAAATTTATGTTTATAAACTTATCCTTTATAGAAGATACTTGCCAGGGAATTGCTTTTCGATATTACAACGCATAATATCTCACATCACATGCATTGAGAAACAGTTTCTGTGGCTCTCCCCCCCAATCATCAGTATTATTAAATTTCTGGGGCATACAGTATTTGTCAAGGATGCCTTACTGACTTAGAGGTTGTCATAGTTTCAACCTTTTCTAACTATTTATCTGAAAATTGTATTGCATCTTTAACATCAGTTTGTCATCTCACTTTTGACATGTGGAGTGCAGATGGTTGCCAGTCTGTTACATGAGGTGGTACGGCAGCTATGCTTGCTTGCAGCTTTTATGGGCTTCATATTTTTCAGAATTAATAATTTTTCTCAGGTGAATTGTTTCCTTACAAGAATAACAATGGAAATAGAGGAATGGTTAACAGTGACAAGCAAAATGTAGTCGAGAGAGAATTGAAGACTGTTTTGATTAAGCTTGGGAATAGACTAGCAAACATGAGCTTCTACTGACTCTTGTTTGAGAATTTATCATAAAGAGACCAAGACTGCTTCAGGAAGAATGAGAATAATAATTTGCGGAGACATAAGAAAACTTGCAGATAATTCTAGGCCATCTCTTGTTGCTACGTTAAGACACTCCTAAGCTCAGTGTGCGAGGGTAGAAGCAATGGTTGCAACCTTCATCATGGCTTGCCCTGAACGGCCTACATCTCGTATAAGATTTTTGCATGATGATGGCTTTCTGAGAGAGTTGTTTGACCACATAAGGTTTTCTTGAATCACTTGATCAGTTGCTAAAGATAAATTATAGCAGGATTTTGCTGTTCAGCTTGTGGAAGTAGAGTATATGCTGGGAGTTGTATTAGTTGTTACACACTCCTTCGAGGATCGGTAGTTTTCTTTATGCTGGTGTTACCAACCTCTTTCCAATAACACCATCATTATTATCAGAATCTTACCAATTTTACATTTGCTCACCTGCAGGAACTGGAACAAACTGGCTTGTGCGTAGAGGACAACTCTGTCTCATGATAATTACGCCAGGTATATAATTGCTAGCTTGTGGCATATGTATGTAACTAGAGTTCTATTTATAAATGATTCTTTAAACGATTCTTTCTTTTGCTCTACCAACCTGTTTCTGCTGAGTAATATCCAGTAGTATCACTTATTGGCGGTTTTATTGCAATGCCTAATGGTAGAATTTTGGGGATTTATATATTTTCTTCCTATCTTTTATGACTGCCAAATTGGTTCTCCTACTGAGATCAGCTATCTCCACTCTCCTCTCTTCTTACTTTTCATGTTTTATCCATCCTCTTCCTGCCTTGCATCTGTAACCCTTGCCTACTTATGTAGCTTGGAGACTTATTTAATGCAACCATTACCGTGTAAGACACATATTAGATACAACACAACCGCGCGCAAAATTTCTCTCTTATACTAAGTGCTCGTCCCCTTAGTATTTCCTCTGAAATCTTTACTGTATGATCCAAGTGACATCCTGGCAGGATTCTGTCAGCCTATGGCACTACTCGGCCTCTGTAGGTAATTCTCCTGCAGACAACCAACGAAGACAATGTGCTTTGTGATGCACCAGTTTGGTTAAGTTGGAACTAGTCAAATGTGTCGGCTTCATGGATTGAGAGGAATTTTTCTGGAATTACTCTGACAGAGGGCGAAGAATGCGTATGTCACGTCAAATTACTCCTACACAGTCTCAGATTCACCTGAGCGTTGTTTGTTTGCCCCGAAGGCGGGCGGAAAATAATGTTTTTGTTCCTGACAATGTGAGCCACCCCCCCCCCCTTATGTTTGTTTGCGTCAAAAATTGATAGGGTGGGCCTTACTTCTAACCTAACAAATTACATGAACAGTGCATGAACAATACGAAAAGCATTTTTGGATCGTTTTGAGCGAAAAATGCCGGAAACCTGATGTTGCAGCCCCTTGGCATTTTTCGGGGTCTGCTTTCCATCAGCCAAACATGCTTTAATCTGACAGTACCCACTTCAAGTCCTCAAGTCAAGGTGAAAACATGTTGCATTTGTGATCTCATATGATTGCAATAAGATCTCTTCGCATCATCTCATGGCCCTACAATTTCTTACCAGTTATTAAATATCTTGGTCATGTCGATGGCAAATAGTTTGTTGCACATCCATGTTGCGCGCTCACCTTTGAACAACCAATGAGGAACCCTAACCATAGAGATAGATGCGCCAGAGAAATACCCAACAGAACAAGAACAAATAAATAAGAAAGAAAGCAAACACATTATTTAATAAGGTTCGACAATTTGCCCACGTCTTCGGGGGCAAGGGAGAGAGATTTTATTGATTCAACAATCAAGTATATGTTTGTCTTTGCATACAATTCATGAGGGCTCTACCGCTTTATTTCTAACCAGAGAGTTACAAGATTTTAGGAAAGTACAATTGGATTCGATCCCTTTTCAGAAACGAAGTCTGAATCCGAGCAGGAGAAGCAGATTCGCCTGTCGTTCGACCGGGCGGTCGACCGATCCATCCTTTCGGCCGACCAGTTGGTCGACCGAGCCCAACAGAAAGTTGGGCATGCCAGTCAGTCGGCCGTTCCGGTTGACCGTTCTCCTTGCTACGGTCGACCAGGCGGTCGACCGAGCTGCGCCTGTGCACATTGTGCATGCCGGTCGACCAAGCGGTAGGCTGGCCACTGCTGACCTGCATTTGGACTGCCTTCTCGCTCCCTTTTGTATTTTGATCTCTGCGCTATTTTTTCAATGAGTTTAAAAAGCTCTACCATAGCTTTTTATCTCTTCTCTCCCTACAATTCTCCACCTCGGTGAAGATTTCTCAAATCTGAGCCAAACTCAACATAGTACCTGTCGACTCGAAAGTGGCTGCACCAATGTGGCTGTCTATGCATCTTGCCCAAGGGATCAAGCCATCCATAGTTCATCCAGACGAGCCGCGAGCTCAAGCAACTGGAAGGATATGGAGCAACTCTTTACAATGTGTAAATTTTACTCCCGAAACCATCTTGGTAAGTATATCGACGGGATTCTCCTTTGTGCGAATCTTTAGTAACTCAATGTCACCTTCATCAAGAATCTCCCAAAAAAAGCCTGGCATCAATGTGCTTCGTCCTTGTATGATACATCTGGTTCTTTACCAAATAGATAGTACTCATACTATCACAGTTGATCTTCAACATATTTTGATCAATCCCTAAGTCATCGAGCAACCCTTGAAGCCATATTGCCTTCTTTATAACCTCCGTCATGGCCATATACTCGACCTCTATAGTAAACAATGCAACAGTGGACTGTAGAATAGAGCGCCAATTTACTGGTGCTTGAGACAATGTAAACACATATCCCGTTGTAGACCAGTGTTTGTCGAGGTCTCATGCATAGTCGGAGTTAACATATCTGACACACTCCCGCTTACCTGTAGAATCTTTCTCGAATACTAGACCAACGTCTATGGTATATTTGATATACCGTAGAACCCACTTTACTACCTCCCAATGACCCTTATCAGGATCATGCATGTGTCTGCTAATCATCAAGACAATTTGTGATAAATCAGGCCTTGTACACACTATTTCATACATTAAACTATTAACTACGCTAGCATACAACACGCGAGTCATGTATTCACGTTCTTCAACAGTAGTAGAAAACATAGTGGCTTTTAACTTGAAATGAGGAGCCAATGATATGTTTACAAATTTTATATCATCGTTGATGTTGAACCTCTGATGTACCTTCTGCAAATACTCCTTTTGCGTCAAGCTAACCTTACCACTCCTTCGGTCTCGCTCAATCTCCATGCCTAGCACCTTTTCACTTCACCAAGATCCTTCATCTCGAACTCTGAATATAAGTCTTTCTTCAATTTATCTATTGTGAATCTGCTCTTGGAAGCGATGAGCATATCATATACATACAACAGTAGATAGATGTACTCTCTTCCGGGTAGTTTATTACAATACACACATGGATCATAATGGCTACGTGTGTACTTTTAACCTCTTATGAAGCTGTCGGAGTGCTTGTACCACTGTCTAAGAGACTGCTTTAATCCATACAGTGATTTTTTCAGCTTGCATACCATATTCTCATTTCCTACAATTTTGAACCCCATTTACTTAGACATATGCATCTCCTCATCAAGATTGCCATGGAGAAAAGCGGTCTTCACATCGAGCTGGTCAAGCTCCAACTCATACTGTGCTATCAGCGGCAACAAAATCTGAATCGACGAGTGCTTTACTGCAGGTAAGAATGCCTCATTGTAGTCAATGGCTTCTCGTTGTGCGTAATCTTTAGCTACCAACCTGACTTTATAGCGCATAGTATCACCTTTGAGAGATCCATATTTCTTTGCATATACCACTTACAGCCAATTACCTTCTTTTCCTTGGGCAACTCTGTCAGTTCCCAAGTGTAGTTCTTGTATAGAAAACTCATCTCTTTTACCAAGGCATCCTTCCACATCTTGGACTATGAACTGATTTCAGCTTCCCTATATGTATACGAGATCGACTCTTCAATTAGTGGGAGAGCATATGCCACAATCATATCTGTAGTGAGCCAACTAGGTTTTAGTGGATTTCTTCTAGTTCTTCCAACTGCAATGGATTCATGGACATCACCCATAGCCTATCCTTGATCCTCATCAACATTAATATCCTGAACGACTACATGATCACTACCCTGTGTCACCGTGGGTATAATCTTCAATGATACTGACCTTTCTAAAGATGGTGAAGTAGCATCACTCTCCACCTTCTGTGATATCCCTTTTATCTTCTCAATCTCTACCTGTTGAGAGATTGTAGACTTCAACATTGAAGCCTCATCGAATGTGACACATCTGCTGAGGATAAACTTCTTGTTCTTAGGAGCCCAAATCTTGTAGCCTTTTATTCCTCTCTTAAATCCTACGAACACACCTTTCTATGCTCTTGGGTCTAACTTGTCTTTCTTAATATGATAGTAGGTCGGACACTCAAATACCCTTAGCAAATCATAATTCTGAGTAGTTTTTCCTGACCAACTTCTAGAGGAGATTTACCTCCTATCGCAGACGAAGACAATCTGTTAATGAGATAGCAAGCATATGCCAAAGCCTCAACCCAGAAATTCTTTGATAATCCGGTCTTGGATAACATACATCAAACCTTCTCTAATAAGGTCATGTTCATCCTTTCGGTTACCCCATTTTGTTACGGTATTTCTGTAACACCCCATCCTCGGTATACGTGCACAGTTACGTATCCTGATTTTTGGTGCATTTTATTATTATTATTATTTTATTTTATTTTCTGCTATTTAAATACTTACTCATATAGCAATACTGCATGAATTGATCTGTCTGGAATTCAGATTTGACTGATTTCAGCTTCAAATATTATTTTTTAATATTCTAGATTTTTCATGATTTTCTGGAATTTTTGGAATTAAATTGTAGATCTTCAAAACCGGTGTCGGCCAGTATCACTGGTTGATTCCCGGAATTTTAATTTACAATTGGAATCAAATTTTTGGATTCCGCTTTCACATTCCTTCTTAAAATTATATTTTCTTCCTTCAGGCATTTTCTGGGAATTTTCAGATTTTATCGAAAATCCAGCCTACCCGGTGTAGACACCGTTCACCATGGATTCCAGGATTTTTATTTTGAAAATGGAGTTGAATTTCTGAAAACCAATTTCACCAAAAATCTTTATGTAATATTTATTATTTTGTGAATTTTTGGATAGCTTCCCGAGGCACTTCAATTTTTGGACATTTATGGAGTTTTCGGTATTTTCCCAGATACCGGGAATTTATCCATATATTCCACTTTTCTCTTTTTCCCATTTTTCTCTCTCCTTCCTCAGACGCGAGAGTTCACCAGCTGGATTCATCATTTAATGCAGCCATCCTCTCCATGCTGCATTTAAAGCTTATGGGCCAATCAAACTCTAGTCAAATCACCCATACCTTTATTGACTTCTCTGTAAACGCAACCTTGTGAATTTCCCTTTTTGAACCCCGCCTTGAACTCCGCGTCCAGCTCTTAGAGGCCAGACGCGGGCCTCATTTGAGTGGAGACGCAAGCCTCCATCCTTGCGTTTCCTTGATTTGAATGGGGGGCAAAATGGGAATGATAACTTCACCTATACATATATATATTCCCATGTACTCCAATCTTCTCTCTCTCTTTCATTCTCCTTCATCTTCTTTGTTTCCAGCAAGCTCCAACAGCAACACAACCCCCCAAGCTCCCTTGGCCGGCCATTACCACCACCCACCAAATCCATTTTCTCCACCACAAATCCCTCCACCTCATTCTCCTCCATCTCCTCCTCCATTTCCAACAACTACACCATCTTCTTCAACCTCTTTCACCAAGAAAACATCCAAGAACCCATCTTCTCCACCAAAGCTTCACCACCATCTCTACCACCACCTACACCACCGTAGCCTCCACCAAGCATACCACCTTCACCTCCTCGTCAACCTCTTTCCGGCGGACTATAGATTCGTCCCCCGTAGCATCGTTTGCAAAATCTCACTTTGCCAAGTTGAATTGGACTTACACCTTCAACCTCCTTCCCTCTCTTGTGAAGTCCGGCCAACTCCTTTTGGATTGGGGGCCGTGCACTTCATTGGCGGCAAGACTCTGGGCCGGTACCCTCCTCTTGGATTGGGGCCGAGCTTCTCTGCGTCGGACGCATCACAGGATCAGTTTTAGGCGAGTAATTCTACTCGCCAAGACATGAACAATCACTTGTATTTTCATATCAACGAACACAACACTTAAAGGATAATTCTGCTCTCTGTTTGACTCTGTTAGTCGACTTGACCCAGTCATTAGTCGACTAGAACCCTTTATTAGTCGACTATCCTTTGTTATAGTCGACTAACTCCCTTGAAACGCAGCTTTTCTTCTGAAGACGCGACCCTATTAGTCGACTAACTCATTGCCCTAGTCGACTTTCTTTCTTTCTGAAGACGCGGACTTGTGAGACGCGGACTTGTGAGACGCGGACTTGTGACAAGACGCGGACTTGTGAGACGCGGCCTTATGAAACGCAGTCTTACGAAACGCAGCCTATTAGTCGACTAACCCCTTCTTCTAGTCGACTAACTTTTCTCCTGAAAACGCAACTCTTTGAAAACGCAACCCATTAGTCGACTTTCTCCCTTCTTTATAGTCGACTAACTCCTCTATAAGTCGACTAATTGCCTTCTCCTAGTCGACTAATTTTGGCTATTTGCTGTGGTTAATTACTTTCTTGGAAATGAATCTTATACTCGGGACATGTATTATATAGTGCTATTTCATGGCATGTTACTTGACAAATATCACCTCTTATCATGCTATCTATCAACACAAGGCATGATACACCTGACTTCTATGATTATCACTATAACGGGAATGATAACCGGACTTCATGATTTTCCAATTTGATTTACATGATAGTACGATTGTACTCCTGATACTCCTGTCTTCATGATATTCCTGACTTGCTCCTGTTCATTCCTGAAACCTGATAATTATCTAAAGAATTCATAAAATAAGACAACTTGCATCGGGTCGGGGGAAATACGCGGCTATCAATATATGTTCGTGTTTACAGTGGTATTAGGTATGTTGTGCAACTAAATTTCCGGTCGGACCTGTGGGCCTCCAGGCGACCGAGGGGAGTGCTGGCTCCCTCCTTCCTGGTACCATCATGATAAGGGCATACATAAGTCCCTCCTGTTAGCCTTGCGGCTGGTTCCGTCCACCAAGCAACGGAACAATCCTGGGCCGTGGTCCCGGGTATGCACGGGACCCACTGTAAACATAGTTCGTTGATACCCCCGCTGGTTTCCAATAACAATCTTGTTTTACTTGGATATGGATCTATGTGTGCTGGGTCGCTAGTTCACATAGTTAGATATCAGGGTAAGACGAGTAATAATAATAGTAATAATAATAATAATAATAAAAGACGTTAATTGTGGGTGTTGTATGCGCTTGGATTACGGTGACATGAGATAAAGGTATATAGATGAGGGTTTCCTTATTTGGATTATTCCCTCGAAGTACTAGTCTCATGAGGTCGTAACTTGAGCTTATACAATGCCTTTCGTTTATAACATTTTGTGCTTCTTTTACTTGCTGGCTGTTTACTCATGATGTTGTACCAACTCTCATACTCTTATTTCTTATGCCGCTCGGCTGTAACCTGATCACTTGTTTGGGAGGTCCTGACTCCCTTGAATTTGTATGTTCAGGTTCCGGACCCTGGATTGAAGTGGAGCCTTCTGTGGAAGATCAAGCTTTCCTTTCCGAGCAGGCTGACTAGTCTCGGTTTCTGTTGTGCCAGACTTTCCTTTTTAGCTCGCGGGACCTTCCTTCAGCTCGTGAGCATCTTGTAATCATATTGTAAATCGTACTTTTGTGCTTGGCTGTGATATATGATGCATGTGATATGTAATAGTATGTCACATCCTGTGATAACCTTGTACTTTGTACTTCTTCTGTTGGCATATGAATGGACGCTACGTTTGTCGTACTCTGATTCTTGCTTGTACTGATGCTTAGCGTATATACGTGAGGGTACTTCTGACCTGCGTATGTACGTCGCAGTGACGTCCCCGTACCCGTGGGATCGGGGCGTTACAGGTTGGTATCAGAGCCTAGGCTCTCACACCTATAGTACAATCAAGCAGCAAATTAATGGAATTTGCCATTGCCAACTACAATGTACAAAGTTATCTAGTCCTTCTTGATTCCTTTCCTTGTGTCCTAAAATCCTTCCATCTTTCCAGTTTCCAGTCTCCTTTTTACCAACATAAGTATGGATAGAAGGACGGGTCGTAACAACTCCGGGCAAGCATCAAATGGACCCGCGGGAGAGAATGTTGAGATTCTAAGGGTTATCCAGACTATGATGGAGAATCAGCAACAGCAGACGGAACTCCTTCGGTAAGAGTTAGCAACTCCTAAGGAACAAAGACCGGGGAACGTATCAGACTTTAGGCGGTTGCAACCGGCGATATTCACGGGAGGAGAGAAACCACTAGATGCTGAACAATGGCTGATTGACACCACAGATCTGTTGAACGCAGCCCGGGTCCCAAAAGAAAATCAAGTGGAGGTCGCCAAGATTCAACTAAAAGATGTAGCCAGGACCTGGTGGCTAGCTGAAGAAGCAAGACTGGAGAAACCTGTCACTTGGGACCAGTTTTCTCAAAGCTTCTATAGTAGATTTTTTTCTGCCACAGATCAGAAAGAAATGGAAGAACAGTTCATCCGACTTCAACAATGGAACCGGTCTGTGGATGAGTATGCCGCTGAGTTCTTGAGGCTGAGCCGCTTTGCTCCATATATGGTGGCTGATGAAGAAAAACGGGCGAGTAGGTTCCAACAGGGTTTACAAATGGACATTCAAATCCTCTTAATGCCCCAACAGCTGAAAACTTATTCCCAAGTCCTCACCATAGCTTGGGAGGTGGAGCGAGGACTGGAGAAAGGGAAATCTAACATGATAAAGAATCAGACCATGAAGAGGCCATTTCCACAAACAGGGAGAGGAGGTCCATTCAGAGCAGCAAGGATCCCAACCATGAGGCGACCATTTCGACCAGCCCCCTTTCCAGTAACCCAACCATTTTCTTTTTGTAGCTATTGCCAGAAACCAGGTCACTCTCGACAAAATTGCCGTAGGGCAAATGGGTTATGCCTGGTATGTGGTTCCCGTGATCATTCAATAGAAGTCTGTCCCCACAAAAGAATGGGAATGGTCAACCAAGCATTGCCAGCACTTCCAGGGCCAGATGGACAGAGGAACCAGGGACCAATGGTTAGGAGGGCCCTTCCCCCTCCCCCACTACAAGTTATCCACCCAGTCCAGAGGGGGTCAGAACTGCAGCGGGTCGTGGAAGAGGACGAGCCTACAACTTGACAGCGGAAGAGGCCCAAACTTCTGGAGAAGTGGTAACAGGTAAGATTATGGTGCACTCTAAACCTGTCTTAGCCCTCTTTGATTTTGGCGCTTCTCATTGCTACATATCAGATAGTTTCATTGCTTTGAACTCTATACCTGTTGAATATTTAGACCACCAGTGGGAGATAAGTACCGGTAACGGAGTAGTCATCTCTGAAAGAGTTTGTGTAAATTGTCCGGTGGAACTGTGTGACAGGACATTAACAGTGGATATGCTCGTACTAGATACTAAAGGGTACGACGTAATCTTAGGCATGACTTGGCTCAGTAAATACCATGCAGTCATTGATTGTCGAAACAAGAAAGTTATTTTCAGAATACCACTTCAGCCTGAATTCCAATTTGAAGGAGAACACAAACCTACCAAGGAAAAAGCACAGATGACTGCTGGTGAGATCCAGAAGAAGAGAGTACCAGTTTGGAATGAGTTTCCAGAAGTATTTAAGGAGATCTCAGGACTTCCACCCGATAGGGTAATTGAGTTCTCTATTGATACCCTTCCAGGTACAGTCCCGATATCCAAAGCTCCATACAGAATGGCACCCACTGAGTTAGAAATTCTAAAGAAGCAACTACAAGAATATTCTGACAAGGGATTGATTAGACCAAGTGCTTCACCATGGGGAGCTCTAGTGCTCTTAGCAAACAAAAAGGACGGTGGTAAGCGGTTGTGTATAGACTACAGAGAGTTAAACAAGGTTACCATCAAGAACAAGTACCCCTTACCAAGAATTGATGATCTGTTTGATCAGCTTCATGGAGCTCGAGTATTTTCAAAGTTGGATTTGCAATCAGGTTATCATCAGCTAAAGGTAAGAAAGAAGATATTCCCAAGACAGCATTCAGGACCCGTTATGGCCATTATGAGTTTCTAGTTATGCCCTTCGGAGTCACCAATGCCCCTGAAGTTTTCATGAATTTGATGAACAGAGTGTTCTCATCATATTTGGATCAGTTTGTGGTTGTTTTTATAGATGATATCTTGATCTATTCGAAGAACGACAGAGAGCATGCAGACCACTTGAGAATAGTGTTACAGACTCTCCAACAGGAACAACTTCATGCTAAGCAAAGCAAATGTGATTTCTGGTTAAATAGTGTGGCCTTCCTTGGACACATAATTTCAGAAGACGGAATTTCAGTAGACCCTAGTAAAATTCAGGCTGTAAAGGACTGGCCAATTCCAAGGACAGTAACAGAAATTAAGAGTTTTATTGGATTAGCCGGATATTACAGGCGCTTTGTCCAAGATTTTTCTAAGATTGCAGCCCTGTTAACGAAGCTCACCCGGAAAGGAGAAAAATATATATGGACCGAGGAATGTGCTGCAGCATTTGAGCAATTAAAGGAAAGACTCATTACAGCTCCAATTTTGAGGACTCTCTCAGGAAGAGGAGGGATGGTTATATACAGTGATGCATCCGGGAAAGGCCTAGGGTGTGTATTAATGCAGCATGATCATGTCATAGCGTATGCATCCAGGCAACTGAAACCACATGAGAGAAATTACCCAACTCATGACTTAGAGCTGGCAGCTGTAATATTCGCATTGAAGATCTGGAGACATTATCTTCTGGGAGATAAGGTGCTAATCTACACTGATCACAAGAGTCTAAAGTATATTTTCACGCAGAAAGAATTAAACATGAGACAGAGACGGTGGCTTGAATTAATGGCAGATTATGATATAGATTTACAGTATCATCCAGGCAGAGTCAATACAGTACCAGATGCATTGAGCAGGAAGCCAGAGAATAAAATGCTAGTACAACTTACGCAACAGAAGGAGTTGATTCAGGATATCATAAAATTGGACTTAATGATAGTACAAGGAATTGATAAAACGGGACAGTTGATGACCTTTCAGATTCAATCAACCATGATGGATGAGATTAAAGAAGCTCAAAAAGAAGACCCCAGATTGCAGAAATTCAGAGCTCAAATAGAAGCTGGATTGAGAACTGACCTCCGTATTCATTCAGACAACGCATTATATTTTGGTAACAGAATTTGTGTTCCCCAAGGAGAAGTCCGACAGAAAATTTTGGCAGAGGCACATAGTTCGGCTTATTCCATACACCCGGGAGGAAATAAAATGTATCAAGACTTGAAACAGAAGTTCTGGTGGAATGCCATGAAAAGGGAGATAGCCCAGCATGTGGCCAAGTGCTTAGTTTGCCAGCAGGTAAAGATAGAACACCAGAGAACAGCTGGACTTCTTCAGCCCTTGCCAATACCCGAGTGGAAGTGGGAACATATCACCATGGATTTTGTCACAGCACTACCTCGCAGTCCTAAGGGTAATAATGCAGTATGGGTAATCATTGACCGCCTCACAAAAGCAGCTCACTTCCTACCTTTCAGAGTAGGTCAGTCAACAGAAGTTCTTGCAGAAAAATATATGAAAGAAATTGTTCGTCTACATGGAGTTCCAGTTAGTATCGTGTCAGATAGAGACACGAGATTCCGATCACATTTCTGGGAAAGTCTCCAAGAAAATTTAGGAACTCGTCTGAAATTCAGTACTTCATATCACCCCCAGACAGACGGACAATCTGAACGGACTATCCAGATCCTTGAAGACATGTTACGAGCCTGCATGATAGAATTTAGAGGGTCATGGGAAGACTATCTTCATTTGGTAGAATTCTCTTATAATAACAGCTATCAGGCTAGTATCAAAATGGCCCATTTGAGGCATTGTATGGCAGGAAATGCAGGTCACCGATATGTTGGGACGAAGTAGGCGAAATAAGACTTATGGGACCAGACATTCTAGTTCAGACAACAGACAAAGTCCGAATTATCAGAGATCATCTCCGGGCAGCACAGAGCCGACAAAAGAGTTGGGCAGACACAACAGAAGGCCATTGGAATTCAGAACCGGTGAGCATGTATTTTTAAAGATATCACCCACCAAAGGGGTAATCCGGTTCGGTACTCGTGGAAAACTTAGTCCGAGATACATCGGCCCATTCGAAATTTTGGATCGTGTGGGAGATGTGTCTTACCGATTGGCATTACCGCCATCTTTAGAAGGAGTACACAATGTATTCCATGTATCACACTTGAGGAAGTATGTCAAGGATGAGAGTCACATTCTAGATCACTCCGAACTGGAACTACAGTCAGATCTGTCTTACAAAGAGCAGCCGATGGCCATCCTGGACAAAAGTATCAAAACATTAAAGAATAAGGCAATACCATTAGTATTGGTTTCTTGGAATAGGCATGTGCCAGGAGAAGCCACATGGGAACGGGAGGACGTTATTCGTGAGCGTTACCCTCAACTATTTTCAACTTAGTTGGTAAAACCCTTTCTTCCTATTCTCTCTACCGTCATCTTCCCCTTCCTGAAATTTCGAGGACGAAATTTTTTGTAAGGTGGATAGATTGTAACACCCCATCCTCGATATACGTGCACAGTTACGTATCCTGATTTTTGGTGCATTTTATTATTATTATTATTTTATTTTATTTTCTGCTATTTAAATACTTACTCATATAGCAATACTGCATGAATTTATCTGTCTGGAATTCAGATTTGACTGATTTCAGCTTCAAATATTATTTTTTAATATTCTAGATTTTTCATGATTTTCTGGAATTTTTGGAATTAAATTGTAGATCTTCAAAACCGGTGTCGGCCAGTATCAATGGTTGATTCCAGGAATTTTAATTTACAATTGGAATCAATTTTTGGATTCCGCTTTCACATTCCTTCTTAAAATTATATTTTCTTCCTTCAGGCATTTTCTGAGAATTTCAGATTTTATCGAAAATCCAGCCTACCCGGTGTAGACACCACACCGTTCACCATGGATTCCAGGATTTTTATTTTAAAAATGGAGTTGAATTTCTGAAAACCAATTTCACCAAAAATCTTTATGTAATATTTATTATTTTTGTGAATTTTTGGATAGCTTCCCGAGGCACTTCAATTTTTGGACATTTATGGAGTTTTCGGTATTTTCCCAGATACCGGAATTTATCCATATATTCCACTTTTCTCTTTTTCCCATTTTTCTCTCTCCTTCCTCAGACGCGAGAGTTCACCAGCTGGATTCATCATTTAATGCAGCCATCCTCTCCATGCTGCATTTAAAGCTTATGGGCCAATCAAACTCTAGTCAAATCACCCATACCTTTATTGACTTCTCTGTAAACGCAACCTTGTGAATTTCCCTTTTTGAACCCCGCCTTGATCTCCGCGTCCAGCTCTTAGAGGCCAGACGCGGGCCTCATTTGAGTGGAGACGCAAGCCTCCATCCTTGCGTTTCCTTGATTTGAATGGGGGGCAAAATGGGAATGATAACTTCACCTATACATATATATATTCCCATGTACTCCAATCTTCTCTCTCTCTTTCATTCTCCTTCATCTTCTTTGTTTCCAGCAAGCTCCAACAGCACACAACCCCCAAGCTCCCTTGGCCGGCCATTACCACCACCCACCAAATCCATTTTCTCCACCACAAATCCCTCCACCTCATTCTCCTCCATCTCCTCCTCCATTTCCAACAACTACACCATCTTCTTCAACCTCTTTCACCAAGAAAACATCCAAGAACCCATCTTCTCCACCAAAGCTTCACCACCATCTCTACCACCACCTACACCACCGTAGCCTCCACCAAGCATACCACCTTCACCTCCTCGTCAACCTCTTTCCGGCGGACTATAGATTCGTCCCCGTAGCATCGTTTGCAAAATCTCACTTTGCCAAGTTGAATTGGACTTACACCTTCACCTCCTTCCCTCTCTTGTGAAGTCCGGCCAACTCCTTTTGGATTGGGGGCCGTGCACTTCATTGGCGGCAAGACTCTGGGCCGGTACCCTCCTCTTAGATTGGGGCCGAGCTTCTCTGCGTCGGACGCATCACAGGATCAGTTTTAGGCGAGTAATTCTACTCGCCAAGACATGAACAATCACTTGTATTTTCATATCAACGAACACAACACTTAAAGGATAATTCTGCTCTCTGTTTGACTCTGTTAGTCGACTTGACCCAGTCATTAGTCGACTAGAACCCTTTATTAGTCGACTATCCTTTTGTTATAGTCGACTAACTCCCTTGAAACGCAGCTTTTCTTCTGAAGACGCGACCCTATTAGTCGACTAACTCATTGCCCTAGTCGACTTTCTTTCTTTCTGAAGACGCGGACTTGTGAGACGCGGACTTGTGAGACGCGGACTTGTGACAAGACGCGGACTTGTGAGACGCGGCCTTATGAAACGCAGTCTTATGAAACGCAGCCTATTAGTCGACTAACCCCTTCTTCTAGTCGACTAACTTTTCTCCTGAAAACGCAACTCTTTGAAAACGCAACCCATTAGTCGACTTTCCCTTCTCTATAGTCGACTAACTCCTCTATAAGTCGACTAATTGCCTTCCCCTAGTCGACTAATTTTGGCTATTTGCTGTGGTTAATTACTTTCTTGGAAATGAATCTTATACTCGGGACATGTATTATATAGTGCTATTTCATGGCATGTTACTTGACAAATATCACCTCTTATCATGCTATCTATCAACACAAGGCATGATACACCTGACTTCTATGATTATCACTATAACGGGAATGATAACCGGACTTCATGATTTTCCAATTTGATTTACATGATAGTACGATTGTACTCCTGATACTCCTGTCTTCATGATATTCCTGACTTGCTCCTGTTCATTCCCGAAACCTGATAATTATCTAAAGAATTCATAAAATAAGACAACTTGCATCGGGTCGGGGGAAATACGCGGCTATCATATATGTTCGTGTTTACAGTGGTATTAGGTATGTTGTGCAACTAAATTTCCGGTCGGACCTGTGGGCCTCCAGGCGACCGAGGGGAGTGCTAGCTCCCTCCTTCCTGGTACCATCATGATAAGGGCATACATAAGTCCCTCCTGTTAGCCTTGCGGCTGGTTCCGTCCACCAAGCAACGGAACAATCCTGGGCCGTGGTCCCGGGTATGCACGGGACCCACTGTAAACATAGTTCGTTGATACCCTCGCTGGTTTCCAATAACAATCTTGCTTTACTTGGATATGGATCTATGTGTGCTGGGTCGCTAGTTCACATAGTTAGATATCAAGGTAAGACGAGTAATAATAATAGTAATAATAATAATAATAATAAAGACGTTAATTGTGGGTGTTGTATGCGCTTGGATTACGGTGACATGAGATAAAGGTATATAGATGAGGGTTTCCTTGTTTGGATTATTCCCTCGAAGTACTAGTCTCATGAGGTCGTAACTTGAGCTTATACAATGCCTTTCGTTTATAACATTTTGTGCTTCTTTTACTTGCTGGCTGTTTACTCATGATGTTGTACCAACTCTCATACTCTTATTTCTTATGCCGCTCGGCTGTAACCTGATCACTTGTTTGGGAGGTCCTGACTCCCTTGAATTTGTATGTTCAGGTTCCGGACCCTGGATTGAAGTGGAGCCTTCTGTGGAAGATCAAGCTTTCCTTTCCGAGCAGGCTGACTAGTCTCGGTTTCTGTTGTGCCAGACTTTCCTTTTTAGCTCGCGGGACCTTCCTTCAGCTCGTGAGCATCTTGTAATCATATTGTAAATCGTACTTTTGTGCTTGGCTGTGATATATGATGCATGTGATATGTAATAGTATGTCACATCCTGTGATAACCTTGTACTTTGTGCTTCTTATGTTGGCATATGAATGGACGCTACGTTTGTCGTACTCTGATTCTTTCTTGTACTGATGCTTAGCGTATATACGTGAGGGTACTTCTGACCTGCGTATGTACGTCGCAGTGACGTCCCCGTACCCGTGGGATCGGGGCGTTACAATTTCCCTTGTTGTGAAGTGCCTTTCTATGTCCTCATCACGAAATAACTTTAGGAAAGGATCACTCTTATATTCACCTCTGTTATCTGACCGGAGTATCTTGATCTTCCTTCTCGTGCTTTTCTTCATATTTTTCTTTCACTCCACAAACAATTCTAGAACTTTTCCTTTGTGCTTCATGGTATATACCCAACATCGCCTAGAATGATCATCAATAAAAGTCACAAAGTAGTGATTACCTCTAATAGATGCCGTCTTGATAGGTCCCCAAATATCGGTGTGAACATAATCCAGAATCCCCTTAGTGCAGTGAGTCACTGTGTCGAATTTCACCTTGGTGTTCTTTTCAATGACGCAATGTTCACAGAACTCCAATTTGCAGGTTCTGGCACCTTTCAACAGACCTTACTCTGTAAGAGCTTGCAAAGACTTTTCACCTGTATGTCTGAGCCTCATATGCCACAGTCTGGTAGAATCATCATCTGAATCTGTAGAAGTCACCACCTGACCTGTAACTATACTACCCTATAAGTAGTAGAGATTATTTCGACGGACACCCTTCAATACCACCATTGAGCCTTTGCTCATCCTGAGAACACCATTTCTTATACATACCTCAGACCCAATGTTTTCAAAGCACAAACTGAGATAAGATTCCTTTTAAGTTGAGGTATATACCTCACTTCCTTCAATTCTCGTACCATCCCATCAAACATCTTGATCTGGACTGTACCTATGCCTTCCTTGTTACATGGGTGATCATCACTCATGATAACGGAACATCCATCTAGCTTCTCAAAGCTAGCAAACCAATCCCTTTTTGGGCATACATGATAGGAAGCTCCAGTATCTAACATCCACTCAGAGTCTCCTGATAAACCAACAATAGGAGTAGTAATAGAAAAAGAGAATACCGATGAGTCTGAGTCCGATCCACCTGCCTGTGAAGTATTGGCATGAGTACTGACCACCTGTGCGAGATTTGTCTCAGTGTTTGACTCCTTTTTACCTTTGACCTTTAGACAATCTACCTTCCAGCGCCCAAACTTTTTACAGAAAGCGCACTGATTCTTCTTCAGATCTCTGAAATCTGGTCTGGACTTTGATCTCTCATGATCATCTTTTCCTTTACGATTGGAACTCATGCCTCTTATCGCCAACACCTCTGCTATGTACTCTCAGAAGACAGCTTGTCGTACATTCTTACTTCATAATTTACAAGAGCAGCCGACACCTCACTGTCGTTAAGTGTTTGTCTATGATTGATCAAAGTTAGGGTAAAGGACTCATACTCTTCGTCAGGAAGAGAATTCAGTAGTATGACTGCTTTATCCTCTTAATCGATCTTGACTTTCACGTTAACCAAGTATGTAAGAAGCTTGGTGTAGTTGTTCATATGTTCATTAATAGAGAGTCTTCTCTTCATTTGAAAGGATTAAAGCATCCTCTTCAATTGTAGACGGACTCGATGCTTTTTGTCAAATATTTCTTCTCCGGAATCTTTCACAACTACCTTGCAAATGTTTCACATAACACATAATACTTGATGTCTTGTGTCAAATAAGACCTAATCAAACCACATGTCATTCAATTCATCTTGTCCCAATCCTCTTTAGAAGCAGTCTCGTGTTTTTTCTCCAACTGTAGATTGTCTTCCAGGTTTGATGCAGTCAATGCATCCATCACCTCACATCTCCACATCCCAAAATTGTTCTTGCCGTCAAACTTCACCACATCAATCTTTAATAGATGTGGATTCATAGTTTTCACCATAGATGTACTATCTCCAGCTATCTTCTCAATAGATTCCTCAAAACAATACGGAAAACAAATAGAGTTAGATCAAAAACTAGATAAAGATAGGATCTTTACCTCAAAGTGAAATTCTAGGAGAGTTTTCGAAATGATCTACTCCATCAAATTTGATTCCTTGAGCAATCTAAACGTTGTTCTGAGAACGACACACGATCTCACAAACACTCTCAATACTGCTCCGAGATCTATACATGATCTCCTCCAAACAGCCACCAATACTCTTGGAATCGACACACGATCCCACGACCAATCTGGGATGCTCTAATACCACTTGTTGCGCGCTCGCCGTTGCAACAACTAATGAGGAACCCCAACCAATAGAGATAGATGCATAAGAGAAGTACCCAGCAGAACAAGAACAAATAAATAAGAGAGAAAGTAGACACAATATTTAACGAGGTTCGACAATTTGCCTACATCCTCGCGGCAAAGGAGAGAGATTTTATTGATTCAACAATCAAGTACAGGTTTTTTTCTTGCATATAATTCATGATGGCTCTATCCCTTTATTTATAGATAGAGAGTCCCAGGGTTTTAGGAAACCACAATTGGATTCAACTCCTTTTCAGAAACGAAGTCTGAATTCAAGCAGGAGAAGCAGATTCGCCTGTCAGTCGACTAGGTGATCGACCGACCCATCCTTTCGGCCGACTAGTCGGTCGACCGAACCTAACAAAAGTTAGCCATGCCAGTCGATTGGCCGTTCCGGTCGACCATTCTCTTTGCTACGGTCGACTGGGCGATCGACCGGGCTGCGCTTGTGCACGTTGTGCACGCCGGTCGACCGAGCGATCGGCCAGCCACTGCTTGCCTGCATTTGGACTGTCTTCTCGCTCCCTTTTAGATTTCAATCTCTGTACTATTTTTTTCAATGAGTTTAAAAAATTATATCATAGCTTTTTATCTCCTCTCTCCCTACAATCTACTTATGAGCTATTCATTTAATTTCATTATGACATCTCATTTCTCCAATCCCCATGATATACTCTATGTTTTCCATTCACTGAGTAAGCATTTTATTGAGTATATATAAGCATGCCAAGTTTATTTTGTCCCTTATTATCATTTTTCTGAATTCCTTAATATAATACCAAGTCTTTGAAATCCTTTTCCACAAAACAATTTCTCATATGTGCCTAGCCACTGGGAATATCCAATAAATATATCGGAATTGGATGTGTATCAATAAAATCTCATCATTCATACATAAAGAATCAGTGTGGTATATTCATACCGTAATATATTAACAGTAAAAACTAGAATTCTTTGTTGATATTGGAATTCGGAAGGAAGAAAATGGATCCATCAATGGAATACAATATGTCCATTATTTACAGGAAAAGTTATTTGATAACCGGAGAGCAATCAATATACTTCTAATGTAATGAGAAAGCACCCCCAGATTCATGAATCGGACTAGATCATCTCAAAATTTTGTTTTCTTGTTTAAGTACCTACCCAGTGAAAGCCACTGAATAAGACAAATTGTCATTACCTCTGCTAATTTGCCTTTAAGCTCATTTTAATACTTCACACTTATTTTTAACAAACTCAGTTTGAATTCTGCAACTTAAGAGAGACTTGTAAACTGGTCCCCTTTGAAAACGCCGGCTTCCTGCATAAACAATCCGCTGTTGAAAATGAAAGCACACCACTGCTGATCTGGAACACGGGCTGAACCGGATTCGGTTTCTGTGTGTGAGTCACACACATATTATAAGACGATCAATTCCTCGTTGACACGTAGATAAGATATCAGAATTCAAAGGTATAAAGTTTTAAATTCTTTAGACCTCTTATAATATTATAAGAGAATCAATCTCACGTGTCAACGCGAGATTGGTTCTCTTATAATATGTGTGCACATGAACACACGAACAGAACCCGTCTGACCCAGTGGTGAAGTAGTAGGATCGAAGCCTTTGATGAGTCTCTTATATTTAAAATTTATTTAAAAAAACATAGAGAAAGAAAGAACAGAGAACTCTGCAATCAGAAATTTAGGTGATAATTAACATAGAACGGAGCAGAAACTATAACTGACATGTGCGATATATATTGTATGTATATAGAAACTCCACGCGTGTGGCAGCACGGTGGAACACAACATGAACCGCGAAAGAGGGGGATGACGGCACATGTGCGCACGTGCGAATCCTTCTTCCCCTTCCTCCGTCGACACCAATTATGGTACGAATCGATTGATCAGAAGGTGCAGCAGAGAGCTCCTCGGCGCCGGCCTGCCCACTCAAATACGCGCCACGTGTCCCTCCGCCGCCTCATCCCCTTGTTCTGCACAGGCCTCGTCGGCGCGCACCGCCCGATCTCCACGTCCGCCTTCCTCAGCATCTCCCACATCACGTGCACGTCCTCGTACTCGCACGTGCTCACCTCGTTCCTCAGCTGCCCCAATCCTGTTATACATCAATTAAAACCGACAACAATTAGGCAACAAGATTAGATCAATCAATAGCCTTCTCACCTCGATTCGGCGGAAAAGAAAACTCACCGGATTTCCGCATTCGGATTCGGGCTGCGATGCGGATCCAGACCCGCCTCATCGGCGACATCACCGGAATCCACCACTGTATCTTCTTCTCCTTTTTCTCTCTCTTTCTCTCTAACTTCTCTAGACGCCGACGAGAGACGAACAGAGAGAGGGAGGGAGAGACTGAAGGAGCTTAAATAACCCAATATTAAGGAGAAAAATTAAAAAAAAAAAATCAAAATAGAAATAGAGTAACAAATAAATAAATTAAAGTTCTCTTCTCCCTTTCTGTCTCTAAAGCATGTCACCGGCTGACCCGCATCTCGGGCTCCGAGGACCGCCACCACACGGTACCCATACTCTCATACTGTAACCGATGGGCCCACTAGAATTAGCACCGAGACGCGCACACGTGGCATGGTGAGCAGCAGCCCGGGGCAACGTCCCCATCGCCATCGGTACGCTGCGGCTGCGGATCTTTTTAACTGTTCGCACTAGGTGCGTGTTGGATTGCCACGTCAGCTTGGGCGGCTGGCTGTTACCGGTTAAAACAGAAAAGGGGTAAGTGCCGTGGGCTGGTGGATTTCTTCAATTTTGGTCGCCCAACTTTTTGTTTATCACGTGAACCGCCAATGGTATGTGAAGGGAAAAGAAAGGGGGCGGATATTTTCAACTCAAAAAATTATGAAGGCACCCAAAAAAATGCTCAAATCATCCTCTTTTTCTTCTCCTGTCTCTCTCCCTTCTATTCGCTCTGGCGATCCCTCTTTTTTTCTTTTCATCAACGATGAAAATATCAAAATAGAATAATGACACACTTACAATAATTTAAAAGGTACCTTCCTCACTCTTGGGGGTGAATGAATCCGTTCCGGCAAAAAAAAAAAAAAAAGGACAAATCAAGTAAAAAATAAAAAAAAGTTAGTGGGGGATCTCTCACTTGGGCCCCACCATCTCTTTTCTTCTTTTTACTGCGCTTTTGTTATCGTTTTGTTTTATTTTGTCTACAGCAGTGATGGCTGTCTATAATTTAGCTCTAATGTTATGGTATCCAATAAAGCACATAATTAAAAAACTCTACACCATATGCTATGATTGATAGAAACAAAACACGTTAGTTTGAAATCAAATGCATATAGTATTCTGATATGATTGTGATTTGTGAAATGGTTCTCTTCTCAATCTTATCCTAAACACAATTACTGCTAAAATTTTGCTGACAGTTCTTTTTCTTGCGCTTTAAATCTCGCCCCTGTTGTTTTCGTGAGGCTTTCCTTTTCCTTTTGTTTTTTTTGTCAATATCCAGAATATCCAGGACCAGTAGAGAATATTCAGGACCAGTAGAGGTCTTCTTTTTTCCTTTTTCTTTTTATTAAATAAAAAAAGATGAAATATCATCCATCAACATTGCAATCTTGAATCTGTTGAAGGCGAAAGCAAGGCGACAGAGTATTTACTTGCTTTTCTCTGTCCTACAGATTTTGAAGGGGGAGACTTTAGACAACTGTTCATTTGCACAGTGGGCGCAATTTGTTTGCAATTCCTATAATATATAGAATCATCTTTCTATAATTTTTTTTGAGAAAAAATCGTTTGAGGCCAGAAAGACCTCTGCTTTACATAAGAATGAAGGCTGCAAAGATGTACAAGATACAGATTTGCGACATTAATCTTTGAAACAACTGGCTAGCAAAATCGTGAGAATGGTTCTCGGATTGGAAACATTTGCGAGCAGTGCAAAGGAGAATGTTCAAGTGCAACAAAATCAACATGGGCGGCTAAGGGCACTGCAATTATTTTCTACGCATGTGCTGGTGGTGTTGGTGGAAGTACAAGAATGATTGTCATCTAGATTCGGTGTAAAATTGAATTAAATCATTATTGTCCCTTTTTTTCCTTAGAATAAAAGATAGGGCTAATATTTTAATCATAATATATATTATCCGAATGGACTCTTCATCTGACAATTGTAGGAATATACTGAAAATCTCCATCCTAAGAGTAAGGAGTGTTAGTGTTAGAGATATCAATAATTTTAAGATTTGTTCATGAGTGTCGTGTGTTCTTATAATCATGAATAGATTTTAAGATCTGGTTAATTTTATAAGGAGTTCTTTCACATAAATCACATGTTTCACATGAGTCACGTGTTGTCATTGATATCTCTAACAGTTAGCGATACGCTCTCCCCGCTTTCTCTATTATCATAATCACAATTTTTTGAGTAGATTCATATTTATTAGTGCCTCACTCTCACAAATCACTCTATTCATTCATTCATTTGAATTGTGTGAGATTGTTTAGAATAAATGAAAGTGAAAAAACTTTTAAAATTTCATATTTTAAGAATTTGATGAGAATGTCTAATGATAAATTTGATGAGAATGTCAATGAAGACACTTGAGCTTCAAGGAAAATGCTTGGAGTACAATTTTGAGTATCTATTTGAGTACCTGCATAAATTTCAAGGTGGGTTTTAAATAGTAACCTCGATTTCTACATCATTCTAAAAAAAATGAAAAGAAAGTTTTAATCTTCTATAATAAAAACTACTAAATGTAGAAAAAGAACAATATAAATTTTTACAAAAATATTTATTCATCCATTATCAAACTAAAAGTAGCTAAGTATTATTTTAAAAAATCATGCATTGCACATATCAAAAATCTACTTTATCCGAAACAGCAACATGCATAAAAAACAGGAAAATTTGTTTGGTTAATGGAGAGGAATCCTTGGGCCTTTCAAGGCCCTTACGAGGAAAAAGAAGAAAAAGAAAAGAAACATGAGAATATTTTCAGCACTAACAGAATCATAGACTTCTATTATTATGAGTTTGTGATCTTTAATACAATTTATTTCAATGCTTGTCAACTTTGAACTTCTACTAAATTTTCATTTTAGACCTCTTTACTCCATAGGGAATTAAAAAACTCCCCCTTCACTTTGTTCTCGTTAACATGTATCCTATTAATGAGACTGCTAATTAAAATTATTCTTTATTTCTATGCCTTATCTATTTAATCAGTGGCGGAGCCAGGATTTCAAAGACGGGAGACACAAACATATTTAATAGCTTCCAATTGCTCTTAAGAAAACAAGTAGAAATAGGGACGAATTTTTTTTCCACAATTTGAGAGTAATAGAGTATTAGACTTTTATGATATGAGATGTAGTTCAAAGAATATTAAACGTTTAAAATCAAAATTGAAAGTTTTAAAACATGTTTTCTCAAATTTATGTGCACATTGAATTTATACAATATGTTATTATTAAATTTGTTTAAAATCTGATTAAAAAAGTCAATTATAATTCTAATATTTTTAAATCAAAAATTTATAATTCTATTCTAAATTAATAATATTTAAAACTTTTAAATTATTTAAATAATTCTAATTGCCTTTAGAAGTAATCTGTTTTATTTTAAAATTAAAACATAATCTGTATTTGTACTATTATAATCCTTAAATTAATATTTGAACTCTAAATAGTATATCTTTTCTAATTTATTTTTTATTTCTTTTTTTCTAAAGTTTCTTTTTCCCCCCTTATTTCATTTTTTGTGATATATTAGGGGCCTCAGGGGAGAAAGAAGTATAACCTGTAGCATATCCTTTTGGATTAATAAAAGCAAAGTAGGAGAATTAATAAAGGAAAAAATAGAAAAGAAAATTAGAGAAATAACATAAAGATAAAGATGGGGGGGGGGGAAAAAATTAGAATTAAAATTGAGATGAGATTTGAATTGAGGTATCTCATCTTAAGAGTAAAGTGAAACACCACTAAGATAAGGTATTCATATCTTATAAACTAGCAAAGCTTATTTATAGTAAGAAGTATCTGTACCTCAACCGCCAGCTGAGTGGCACTGTGACCTGGTCGTAATCTTAAAAAATTTCAGATATTCTCAGTATTATTAGTACTACGATCATGGTAACAGTCCTGACAAAACACTGCATCTGATCTCAGTTCTCACAAAACATTACGATCATGGCAGCGTTTCAACCAGAATTTGTGGTACAGATTCACCCATGTCGCCGTCAACTGAGAGAGTCTCTCAGCTGACGGCTGAGGTACATTTTTCTCTTATATTAATAATCAAAATAAAATTATATAAAATCTATTTTTTTTGGGAAGGGGGGCGGGGGGACATCTGATATTTTTTTCCTTCCCCCCTAATTGAATAAATTCTTCTATGTTTTTGCTTTTTATTCTCTATTTTGAGATGAGGAAATCAAAATACGGTGTCACATTATTCAACTTTTCACAACACTTATTTCCAAAGATTTACTTTGGTAAAAAATATTTATTTTTGAAACTTTTTTTTCAACACATTCCAGTCAAGATAAGTGTCGATTATTAATGAACCCTTTAGAGTCTACGATGATTAATGCCTACCCACTGTCTTCTCATTACCTAAATCAAGGCAAAAGTTTAATTTCCATACTAAGGTTCCATATTCTCAATCATAATCATATCGTTTGTCCAACCAAAATTTAAACTTGAACTTATTGTTATTATTTTTTGAGTGGAAACGGGGCTCCCAAAAGAAGGCCAGTTCAATTACATTAAAAACTGAGAGACAAAATTAACAAAAAAAAAAAAAAAAAAAAAAAAAAAAAAAAAAAACTCAACAAGGAAGTGAGAAAAAGAAAAGAAAGAAACTACAAAAGCTGAAAGCTAAAAAAACAAGAAAGCTACGTTAATGCCTCATCAAGTTCGTCCGCCAAAGATTTGAGTGGAATAAGGCTTGATTGTAAACTTCTTCCACGGTTTGTTCCTTGAATTAACAATTCTTGAATTTTGGAGAATTAGATAGATTTCGAAGTGATTTTAAGCTAAATTCATTTTCAACGTGACTTTTTAACTCTTGTCAAATTTTGACCGTTGACTGTTTGGCAAGAGTTAGATAGAATTAGCACAATTTTTAAAGTCAAACAAAGCCTTAAAGCTGAAAGGAATGCCTCGGGTGAGGACAGGGACAAGTTGAATTAAGGCGAGGGCTAAAGTTTGGCCTTATTTAAGGGTCCTAAATGTTTTGGGCCAGGGCCGTTGCCAGGGCCTACACTATGCCTGAGTTTAGCCCTAGCCCATTATTAGAGGGGTCAATTCAGACCCGACCCGCCAGACCCGACCCGACCCAGAGTAAGTGGGTATGGGTTTGAGCTATACGGGTTTGGGTCGTAATCGGGTCGACCCACCAGACCTGATTAATAAATGGGTCGGGTCGACCCAAACCCACCAAACCCGCTAAGACCCATTTACCTTTTTATATTTTTGATCGAGAGATTTTTTTTTTTGGGAATCATTTATCATTTCCGCTCAGGGACTTCATAATTTAGCTCTCCATCCTTTCTTCATCAAAATCTAATACACCATACACATTGCACAATCTTCTATGAAAAACCTAAAGCCCCTTAATTTTAACTACATTCTCATAAATAAACAAAATTATATTGCATAAACAATCCCTGAGTTTGTCTCAATCCCACTAATACTTTCACCTTTATTTCAGAGAATAAGAAGCATTAAATTTTTATACATGATTTTATGATTTTTAACTTATTGAAACCAACATTATGCCACTGTCATCTACTTATAGAATGCAAGAATAAGGTTCCTACAAAACATTTACCGCTAACGGGTCGACCCGACCCGGCCGACCCATTTAGTTAAATGGGTCAAATGGGTCGGGTCGGGTCGACCCACATAATACTGGGTCGGGTTTGGGTTTGAATTTTTGACCCATATAAATAAATGGGTCGGGTCGACCCGACCCGATTATGGGTTAACCCATTTAAGACCCGACCCAATTAGACCCGACCCGACCCAATTGCCACCCCTACCCATTATCATCCCTACTAGTGAGCACTCGCAAATGTAATACTCTGGGTCAAGCTCTGGGAGTTGCTGCAGAGACAAATTTATGTATTTAAACTTTAGATAGTTGATGCAGTAAATTTATTTAACTTATATATATATATATATATATATATATATATATATATATATATATATATATACATATACATAGAGAGAGAGAGAGACTTGTGTTCTTTCAAAAAAAGTTTTGAGCTCAAATCCTTCCAACTCAAATACAACCCTCCGACATTCGAATACAAGATCTTCTCCGTTGAAGTTGATCTATATTATTTCAAGTGTCTATAAATCAAAAATCAAGTGTTTTGAATACTTTTTACCCATCCATCAGGCGGCGCAAAATGGACGGCCGAAAGTAGAGAGTTGGCTATATCTATGTCTTTATAGATACAAATCTCGATCCGGCCATTTGATTATGATCTAAACATTTAAAAACCTCTACAAACCAATTTTTGTTAGGCTTCAAATGTTTTACACCGTTAAACTAACCAACTCACTAACCAACTCACTATTTAGGCCGTTCGTTTTTCTCCTACTTGATGCATGAACAAAAAGTATAATACTTGAAATAATATATATATCAACTTCAACAGAGTGGATCTTGCATTCGAATGTTGAATGTTGGTATTGAGTGGGAAGAACTCGGTCTCAAATCCTTTTGAAGGACACAAGCCATTATATTATTTCGTTAAACTAACCAGCTCACTATTTAGGCCGTCCGTTTTTCTCCTACTTGATGCATGGGCAAAAAGTATTTTGAATACTTGATTTTTAATTTATAGATACTTGAAATAATATAGATCAATTTTAACGGAGTAGATCTTTTATTTGAATATCGGATGTTGGCACTTTAACGGAGTGTCATTCCAAAAGGATTTGAGCCTGATTCCTTCCAACTCAAAAACAACCCTCTGACATTCGAATACAAGATCCACTCCATTGAAGTTGATCTATATTATCTCAAGTATCTATAAATCAAAAATTAAGTGTTTTGAATACTTTTTACCCATCCATCAAGCGGCGCAAAATGGACGGCCAAAAGTAGTGAGTTGGTTAGATCTATATCTTTAGACATACTAATTCTCGATCCGGCCATTTGATTATAATCTAAATATTTAAAAACCCTTACAAACTAGTTTTTGTTAGGTTTTAAATATTTTACACCGTTAAACTAACCAACTCACTATTTAGGCCCTCTGTTTTCTCCTACATGATGCATGTGCAAAAAGTATTTAAAACACTTAATTTTTTATTTATAGATACTTGAAATAATATAGATCAATTTCAACGGAGTGGATCTTGTATTGTTGGATGTTGGTATTTGAGTGGGAAGGATTCAGTCTCAAATCCTTTTGGAAGGACACAAGTCTACAAATACTTTTATATATAAATATAAAAGGATTTGAGACCGAATCTTTCCCACTCAAATACCAACTTTCGACATTTGAATATAAGATCCACTCCATTGAAATTGATCTATATTATTTCAAGTATCTATAAATAAAAATCAAGTGTTTTAAATACTTTTTGTCCATGAATCAAGTAGGAAAAAACGGACGACCTAAATAGTGAGTTGATTAGTTTATCGGTGTAGAACATTTCAAACCTAACAAAAATTGGTTTGTAGGAGTTTTTAAATGTATAGATTATAATCAAATTATCGGATCGAGAATTTGTATGTCTAAAGATATATATATCTAACCAACTCACTACTTTCTGCCATCCATTTTGTGCTGCTCGATTGATGAGAAAAAAGTATTCAAAACACTTGATTTTTGGTTTATAGATAGTTGATATAATATAAATCAGCTTTAATGGAGTGGATCTTGTATTCGAATGTTGGAGGATTATATTTGAGTTGGAAGGATTCAGGGTCAAATCCTTTTGAAAGGACACAAGTCTATCTCTCTCTCTCTCTCTCTCTCTCTATATATATATATATATATATATATATATATTATATATATATATATATATATGAGAAAAATGTAAATCAGCTGACATAGGAAGTTCTACCTCTCATGTTGCTGATGTGGCTCGACCTCAGCCTCAGATCTGAGGCTGAGATTGAGGGGTTTTTTGTGCAAGAATTTGCGAAAAAAAAAAAAAAACCCTTCTCTCTCTCGTCATCGCCGCCCTGACAAGCTCACCACCGCCCTCTTGAGCTCGCCACTGCCCCATCGATGTCGTCGCCGCCCTAACGAGCTCGCCTCCGCCCCGCCGGCTAAGAGTCTCTTCTTCAACTATTCTATCAATATCACAAAAGCAGCAGAAGACCCATTAATAAGCAGACAATAGTACATAGTTACAGGTGTTTGTCATGCTATGAATTTTGAACTGCCCATGTCAATGCATGTCTTTTCACTCTTTTTTTTATCAAGAAACTGAGAAAATTGAAGAGAGAAAGGTAATGAGATATCTCTATGAACTCTGATCTCAACTCCCATGGATTCCACCAATGCAATGATAAAAGGTCAGTGTAATGCTAGCATGAAGTGAAAGAAGCCAGAGAAAGCTGTGAATGTGAAGCAAGAGCCAGTCGTAAGAGAGAATGAAGATAAAGTTGAAGAAGAAGACTAAGACAACGACGAGAAGGAAGAGAAAGAAGAGGACAACCATGGCAATAACAATACTCTCATTACTGTGAGGATAGGTCGAAACATCTTCGATTGCCTAGTCTGCCAGAAGCCCTTGAAGATTTTAGATTATTTTTTGCAGAATATTTTGCATTTCTAAAGCGAGTTGCTGGTTGAATGCATTGTTGAATGAACTCTACTCAGAGATATATGCATTCTTGAATAAACTGAGTAAATTTATAATCATTCCTCACAAAAATACTACGACCATGGTAGCAATTCTCACAAAACACTGCGACATGGTAGCAATTCTCACAAAAAATACTGCTACCATGGTAGCAGTCCTCAGAAAACACTACGACCATCGTAGCAGTCCTCACAAAATACTGTGATCATAGTAGTAGTCACCGCAAAAAACACTGAGACCATGGTAGCAGACCTCACAAAAAAATTGCGACCATGATAGCAATCCTCACAAAAATACTGTGATCATGATAGCAGTCCTTATAAAAATACTGAGACCATGGTAGCAGCCCTCACAAAAAACACTGCGATCATGGTAATAGTCCTCACAAAAAATACTGCGATCATGATAGCAGTCCTCACAAAAAATACTGTGACCATGGCTGTAGTCCTCACAAAACACTAGGACGCTGGTAGTAGTCCTCACAACCAAGGTAAGCAATCCTCATAAAAAGCACTGAGACCATGGTACTACTCCTCACAAAACACTGCAATAGCAGTTCTCACAAAAACACTGCGATCATGGTAGCAGTCGTCACAAAAAACACTGCGACCCTGATAGCAGTTCTTACAAAAAACACTGCGACCATGGTAGCAGTCCTCACAAAAACCACTGCGATCATGATTTTTGCAAACTTGAAAATCAAACTAAACAAAAACATCAAAGACAAACTTTACAAGTTGAAACTCAACAACTTGGACAATTTGACAACATCCATATCCAATTTGAAAGCCTTCATTCATAAAAACAAACACAAACAAGCTCTGAAGAGAAGCACAAATACATTACAAGCACAAACACAGACAAAACACAAAATACATTACAACCATTCATAAATCTGCAAGCTCAAAATACAACTGCAGAGGTTGGCGGTGGTTCAAAAAAAAGCTTAAAAAAAGCTAAAAAAAGTGAGAAGTCCAGAGGGCAGAGGTGAGGTTCAGAGGGCGAGGTGAGGTCTAGATGCCGACAGCGCACTGCTAAAATTTTAACAGTTTTTTAAGAGGCAAGAGGTACACACGAATCCACTATGACTGTGTATTACAATAAGCTACCGAGTTGAGAGTACATCTATCTACTGTTATATGCGACAATATGGTTATCACTTTCAAGAGCAGATCTGCAGTTGCCAAACTGAAGAAGGACTTGTCTTCTGAGTTCGAGATGAAGGATCTGGGTTTAGCAAAAAAGGAGCTTGGCATGGAGATTGAGCGAGACTGAAAAGTTGGTAAGGTTATAACGCAAAGGGCTAATTGAAGAAGGTACTTCAGAAATTCAACAGTGATACGAAGTTTGTAAGTACAACATTGACTCTTCATTTTAAGTTAAAAGCTATTATCTCTCCTACTTCTGTTGAAGAGCGTGAGTACATGACTCACATATCCTATATTAGTGTGGTTGATAGTTAAATGTATGGAGTGGTGTACAAGGGCCGATTGTCACAAGCTGTCTCAATAGTTAGTAAATACATGCACGATCCCAATAGAGATCATTGGGAGATATTGAAATAGATTCTACAGTACATTAAAGGTACCATAGATGTTGATTTTTTAGTATTCAAGAGGGATTTTATAGGTAAGCAATGTATTGGATACGTTGATTCCGACTACGCTGGAGACCCCGACAAACGCCGGTTTACAACAGGATATGTGTTTACATTGTCCCAAGCATCGTTGAGCTGGCACTCCACTCAGCAGTCTACTGTCACATTGTCTACTTCGGAGGCTAAGTATATGTCCATGACGGAGGTTATGAAAGAGACAATTTGTTTGCAAGGGTTGCTCGATTACTTGGGGATTGATCCGGATCTTTTGAAGATCAACCGTGATAGCATGAGTGCTATCTATGTGGTAAAGAACCGATGTATCATGCAATGACGATGAAAATCGATGTCACGTTTCACTTTGTTTGGCAGATTCTTGATAAGGGTGACATTAAGTTACAAAAGGTTCACACGAAGGAGAATCCCGCCGATATTCTTACCAAAGTTGTTCCGAGAGTAAAGTTTACAAATTGCAAGAAGTTACTCCATGTCCTTCCAGTTGCTTGAGCTCGGGGAAGCTTGTTTGGGTGAATTACGGATGGCTTGATCCCCTGAGCAGTGGGTACGTAGGCAACCACACTAGTTCATCCCGTTGGGTCATGTTGCTATATTGTGTTAAACTCAGATTTGAGAAATCTTCACCGAAGTGAAGAATAATGGAATAGAGTGCAAAATCTTAATGGTGGGGTTTTTTAGCTCCTGAGTGTTAGTACGGAGTTTGCATGAAGTGTTAGGATGCAGCAGATATGTGGATATGCCAATAGGACCAGCGGTTTGCTTTATCTATCGACAGGACATCTCGGTTGTCGATAGAGTTTTCTCAAGAGTCGGGTGTTGTGCAGACTGGTTCAGTCTGTCGACAGGCCCATAGGCCTATCGACATCGTTAGGCCTCTGGGCGATTACCTAATCGAATTCAGAGTTCTTTATTGATCCGAAGTTGGAGTGTTTGGTTTCCTTATTTTCATAAACTCTATAACTATATAAAGTTGGGTATTGCCTCCTATTGATTGTATCTTGTACTTGATTGTTTAATAAGATCTCTCTCCCCTTCTACCCTTAGGATGTAGGCAATTGTCGAATCTCATTAAATTTGTGTTCTCATTTCTTCCCTTTGATTTCTTTGTTCGTGTAATTGAAGACTATACTCTAGTGTTTCTATCCTCTGTCGCAAGAGATTCCTATATTGCCCGACCCCACCACCGCCCGGTCTCCCATCAGCGTCGTTGCGCTACTGGCTTTTGGCTGCTGATAAGAAAAGATTGGGGTGGGGGGGGAAGGAGGAGGAGGAGGAGAGTGGGAGAGTGAACTGGGGAAAGAGTGTGAGGGGAATAATGAGAGATTTTTTTTTTTTTCCCACAATTTGCTGATTTATATTTTCACCACCTTAATTCTTACCATGACACCTCTCATCACTATTTCCCACACCACGCCAAGCTTCTCTACCTCATGTTTACAAAGGCCGACTCACCTCTCCCACTAACTATATAATATCCTGTATTTAACTTGTACTTACTTAATATTTATTTATATCTTTTATATTTCTTTGTATATCTCCACACTGAACCACACACACATATTCTCTCTCATAAAATTATAAAAAAAATTTAATTACACTAATTATCTATGATAATTATCATCTAATCAAAATTTAAGATAACTACTCATTATAACATGAGACTAGTGTTATGATTTTCGATGAGATTACCCTTGATAATCAGTGTTTAAAATATAAATCAGGATACAACTTGGTAGTAAGACCCTAATAACAAAAGATCGTGATTAGTTCTTGTCATTCGTCAACAAAGTGAATCTATTTCCGCATTTCATCACCTTTCATTTGTGCCAACTAATAACTATGAAATATCTATTATTAAGAAATTAAGAAATATTCAACTAATAACTTGAAATATCTATCATTAAGAAATTAAGAAATACGTAAATACGGATAATAGAAGAAATAATCATGAAGGTCAAACTTATTCATTCATAGATTTTAAAACAAGAATGAGTACGTGGTACCTAGCTCAGATTTAGGTAGAGCTTTCATTTAATTGTTTAGTAATTAAGTTATTAAACTCTTACAAACGAATCATTTCCCACAGTAATCCGGTGTATAATAACATTTAAATAACTTTAAAAAATGGAGATGCATCGATCCTACATACACTAAGAAGCTTATCTAGTGCTTAGATTATTGAACCTAATAATTAGTTTATGGACCGACACCCAAGTTGCTTGCATAATGATGTTTGTTAATTAAGTTTAGTTCCTTAATTTAATAATCATGGTATTTGTCCTCATTGACCACGTTTCTAATTATTAGCTGATGTATTAGTTTTATTAAAAGCTTTTAAGAAACTCCTTAAAAAAAAAAAATTAAGAAACCAAGAAGTTTGCCGTGCAGGTTGCTTTAAAAATTTATCGAACACCCTTTCACATATGTTATTTGAAATTAGTACCTCTAGTTAACTTGATGCGAACAAAAGTGAATATATTAATCAGCTCCCTCGAATTATTATTATCATCGGACGAGTCTAGTGTGACGGCCCAGAGTCTAGTCTGTTTCCTTTCGGCCTCCAATACATGAAACCGGTTCGGTTCACGTAGGGGTGGCAATTGGGTCGGGTCGACCCAACCCGATTATTATATGGGTCAAATATTCAGACCCAGAGCCGACTCGGACTTAGTCGGGTCGACCCGACCCGACCAGTTTGACCCGACTATTAAACCTTAAATACAATTTCTTTGCATTATATTACCAAATTGTTGGGTGGTATAGTTGGTCATCACACGAAATTCACACACTAGATGTCATGGGTTTGAAACTGGGCTCACGCATATTTTTGACAATTTAATTTAGGCGAAAAGGAGGAGGATGAGAGAGAGAATAATCAGGTCTGGCGGGTCAAGGAAGCCGAGGAGGAGAGAGAATAATCGGGTCTGGCAGGTTCGGGTCGACTCGACCCATTTAATATTCGGGTCAGACGGGTCAACCCGATTACGACCCAAACCCGATTAACTCAAACCCAGACCCGGTAAATCCGGTCGGGTCGGGTCGCGACCCGTCTGCCACCCCTAGGTTCATGTGTGCGAGACACACACATATATTATAAGGGGCCGTTTGTTTTGCGTAAAGCTCCGTAATTCGTAAATGACTTATTACCCAGTTACAACTACGGCGTTTGTTTGGACCGTAATTCGTAAAAGACTTACGTAACTCAACTAACACTCACTTGCAACCCAGTTACCACTCACTTACAGCTCAGTTACAGTTAATTTTGTGGTCATACAAATTTGTATTATTTTTTATATTAATATTAAATTTTTTTAATATTTAACTTTTTTAATATTTATTTGCAGTATTAAAACTTTTAAAATCACCAAATAGTTAATTTTGTGGTCAACTTTTTCACTTACGACTTATACATTACGACAACCAAACACCGTAAAATACAATACACTTTCCCACTTTACAATTTTATATTACCAACCAAACACTGTAAAATTTACATACATGTAACTCATTTACAATTGTAAAAGACTTTACCAATTATAACTACGAATTACGGCCAGTTACGACAACCAAACAGAAAGATCAATCACGCATTAGCACGTGGATAAAATATCGATTTTTGAGTTACAAATCTTTAAAGTCTTTAACCTCTTCTTACATCCTATCCACATGTCAACATAAGATTGTCTCTCTTATAATATGTATGTGTGTGTCTCACACATGAACCGAAATTGTACGGTAGAAACAAGATAGACACGTGATTGAACTTCATGGAAATAATCATCTCATCTTTACTAGAGGCAGTGAATGTTCATCTTTCCATTTTGAAATGAAAATTCAGTATATACAAATATACAAAGCAAACCAGAACATACAGTTGCAGATCATGTATCATGGCCGGTTGAGATGGAAAAATAATTGTCCAATACTTCTAATGAAGGTGAGATGATCAAAATTCAAATTTCAGATGCATCTGACGTGTATTTCCTCAACCTTTTCTCCTTTTTCGTTTCTTCATTTTTTTTTCCAAAGAACCCCGAGTTGGAATTTGACTTGAGATTTTCCACAACTAAATGCTCAAAGTTCGCGTCCAATTTGATATTTGTAAAATTGATAATTATATGATTAATAGTAAGAACAATAAAGTGAAGTTCAAATTACAAGATACTTTCTTCTGTTGTGAGAGATTATGAGTTTAAATCTTCTCATTGGCATGAAGATTCAGTACTGAAACTACTGGTAATTTGTAGGGATTGGTAAGTTTTATTTATACGCGCACATCATGAATTCTCTCTCCTTTTATAATGTAAGCCTACAAGTTTTTTTTTCAATAAAAAAAATATAATCAGACTTGGAGTGTAAAACTGTAAACTCTAGATCTGATTCAAAAAATGTTGCAGTAAAAAATAAGAAAACTTTCTCCCTCCAAAAGCTCCCATATTTGCTTGTGATTAAGAATATGATCGCATCATGTAGTCCTAAAAACTATATTTGAATATAATAATAACCTTACTTTGGGTCTGTTTAGTTGTCGTAATTGGTCGTAATTCGTAAGTCGTAATTGGTAAAGTTCTTTTACAATTATAAATAAGTTACATGTGTGTAAGTTTTACGGTGTTTGGTTGGTAATATAAAGTTCTAAGTGGGAAAGTGTACTGTATTTTACAGTGCTTGGTTGTCGTAACGTGTATGTCGTAAGTGAAAAGTTGATCACAAAATTAACTATTTGGTCTTTTAAAAAGTTTTTATATTGCAAATAAAGATTAAAAATGTTAAATATTAAAAAATTTTAATATTAACATAAAAAAATAATACAAATTTGCATGACCACAAAATTAACTGTAACTGGGCCATAAATGAGTGATAATTGGTTGCAAGTGAGTGGTAGTTGAGTTGCGTAAGTCTTTTACGAATTCTGTCAAAACAATCGCCGTAGTTGTAATTGAGTTGTAAGTCATTTACGAATTACGGAGTTTTACGCCTTTTATGACAAAACAATCGGCCCCTTTGTTGGTGGGTACTTTTGCATTACGTTAGCAAATTGATTTTAGGTATATAACACTGGTTGGGCAACTACACAGAATGGAATACGTATTGCAACTTCAACTACGCGTGCAACTCAGACCCTTCGGTCTACGCGCCAATATAATAGGGTTTGTTAGACATTGATTCTTTAAATTATCTCAAATTTGAAAAAAGTCTCTCAAATTATATTATGTGCGTTTAATCCCTCAAATCGTACATATTATTTGAAATTAGTCCCTGATCGCAACAAAAGTGAATGTTTCTTTTAAACTAATGGAATATTCTCTTCCTCTCGTTTCCCCTATATTTGGAGGGGAATTTATTATTATTATTATTTTGGGTATTAACTCATGTCTAGTTAAAATCTAACTAGATTTGAGTTAATTTAGTAACAAAAAAGGGTAGAAAATACTTATTTAAGTAAGTTAAGTGGTTTGGGGTAATCAAAATCATATAATTTGGGAGATTATTTTTTCTTTCAAATTAGACATGATTTAGGAAATTAATATCTAAAAAACTCTTAATCTTTTTTATTTCTTTTCTCACCATCTATTTGTTGGCTAGTAAAGAACTTCCTACTAGTCACCAACCCAATGATAGGAAGAGAACCGGAAATCACATTGGTTGATGGACCAACTGCTTTGGGAGCGGATATTTTCACCCCAAAGAATGATGAAGGCACCCAAAAAATTATTACAAGTGTGCCATTATTATTATTTTTTTTTACAATTTCACCTCTGGTGAAAATTTCAAAATGCCCATTTCTTCTTCCTCCTCCTTCTTTCTCCCGTCCCCCCTCCCCTACCCTCCCCAGCCTCTCCCCTATTCCTCCTTCCTCTCATCCTCTTCCCTTTCCCCACTCCCCGGCCTCCCCCACCCTCCCCGATCCCCCCCTCCTCCTTCCTCCCCTCCTCTTCCCCATCCCCCTCCCCGGCCTCCCCCTTCCCGACCTCCCCCCTTCCCCTCCCCGGCCTCTCCCGCTCCCGCTTCCCTCCCCTCCCCGTGGTCTTCTGAAAGTACACCTAAAGGGAGGGGGTGAATAGAAGTAATGCTAATCTAATGGACAAAAATTCAGATATGCAACAATTAATAAAATGAATTATGCAAACAATCAACTCAAATTAAGAAGTAAAGCCAGATTTCCTATGAAGGGATCTAGAACTTCTCCTATATATTGATCTAGACAATGAGTTGAGGTGTTGAATTGCCTTATTGATTTAGAGAGTGAAAACCGACAAGTATGAATGATGCTAGATATGAATAGCAAGCGAAATAAGAATAAATACACAAGTGCAAGCAATTGAAATAGAGTAAGAGTAAGAGAAAGCAATCGCAAACACAAGAGATTTATTTCGAGGCTAGAGCACCAAGCTCTATGTCCCCGCCTTTACCGCGTAAAGGATTTCACTATCCACTAAGAATCTTTCCATAAAGGAGCTTCCACAAAAAAACTACAATGGTCTACATAAGATCGGAGTACATAACTCCAACTCTCAATCCTCTACGTAAGAGGTAGCACAAAGCCAATGAGATTTACAAGTTCTTGGTAACTACAAAGATCACAAACAATCTCTTTTACAACTTCCTATAGTATTTGATATGAGATGAAGCTTAAGAAGCTTGTGAAAGAGAAAATCAGTTGAAATGAATCAATCTAAGAGCTGAAAACTTGCAGAAATTAATTTTGAAATGAGAACACTTGAAGCAAGAAAACTTGAAATCTTTTCTCTTGAATAAAATTGATTTTTTAAATATTTTTCAAAAACAATTCTTAGTAATTCTCTACAAATGAACCATATATATAGGCAAATGATAAAACACTGTTAGAAGAGTCTATCAGGTCATTAGTGGAGAGATTAGACCCAAAGAAAGCAAATATACCTGTTGGGAAAAAAGTTAAAAAGACAGATTTTTAAAAACTTGCCGTTACTGTAGCTTGACAGAAGTTCGGTCGACTGCCTAGTTGACCGGTAGTTCAAATAGTTTGAACTATCTGTTGACGTTGATCGACCGGTCGACCGAGCTCAACCGAGACCAAACTAGTGCCAGTCGGTCGACTGCCCGGTCGGCCAATAGGTTTGCCGGTCGACCTGCTGGTCGCATGACAGACATGCACAACATGCACAGGCTAAGGCCATAAATGGCCCCGAGGTCTGGTCGACCACCCGGTCAACCGACCTAACCTAAAAACATGATTTTTAGATAAATTTTGAATTTAAACTTATTTTTAAATATTTTATATAGTTAGAAAAATGTTTTGGCAATACATATGCTATGGGATACATGATAGAAATAAGATATATAAATTTGAAAAAATATGGGAAATGTATCAAACACCAAACCTTGTGAAATACCAAACGAGAAAAACTAGATATTAAAACTCATATTTAGAAAACTTGTATTTTGTGTGTGACTTCTTGAGCATCAATTCTACACACTATACTTTAAACATACTATTTTTTTACATAGGTTTTACATGTCTTCAAGTAATTTTCTAGTGGGATTCTCCAAAGAGTCAATCTTAATTGTCCTATCTTGAATCCCATCCTTGAGTGCGTTTGAGACTTCAATATCTTCTTTTTAAGAAAGAAACACTTTGAATCCTATTGAACCTTGAAAAATACTTAAATACTTGAACTTGATTACTTTGAATCCTATTGAACCTTGAAAAATACTTAAATACTTGAACTTAATTAGTACTAAATAACTACATAAGTTTTGTTATCATTAAAATAAGAAGCTGGTGATTGCAACATTGGGCCAACAATCTCTCCCTTTTTGATGATGACAAAACATATGAGTTATTTAAAAGAATAATATGAAGATCATAGTAAAACTCCCCTAAAATTATACTTATCTATCAAGTTCAATCATTTTTGACTAAAAATGTGACAATTTTAAAGCAAGTCATCATATGCGTATAAGTATAGATATGAAATATGAAAAACTATGCATAAACATACCAACCTCTATCCATGTCTCCAACTACCAAATGGGTATGCAACAAAGCATACAAACATGAAATAGAGGTAATAGCAAGTAGTAGCTAAATCATAAATCTCTAACTCATAAATCTCTTCAATTATCAATTAATCAATAAATCTCAAATATCAATTCTAACACAAAACATGAATGTTTAGGAATACTAATTGAAAGCATAAGCATAAATACTAATTTACAAAACAATAAAAATACCACATGAAATAACTCATAAACTTCTCTCCTTTTGTCATAAAAAAAAAGAGACTCATAAACTAATAAATAACAATAAAATGAGCATTGAAAGTCTCCCATTGTTGATATCAATTTTATTTGAAAATAAGCTAGATCATACCAATTTAAAGTAATCAACAAATCAAACATAAATACCAAAAAATAATAATTCAATTTACTACATTCAATTGAAAATTTATGGTTTCACAATACAAACATTCAATTCACCACAAATAAAAAAAAATCTATTAAAATCAAGTGCTTTAGTAAAAATATACGCTAATTGAAAATCGGTAAAACATATTCAATCTCAATATCTCTTTTCTCATAATGATCTCTAAGAAAGTGATATCGAATTTCTATATGCTTGGTCTTGCTATGTTGATTTGCATTCATGGTCATATGAATGGTATTAATATTATCACAAAATATTTTAATATAGTCGTAATGCAAATCATATTCAAGGAGATTATGTTTCATCCAAACGACTTGTACACAACATGTCCCGGCCACAACATACTTCGCCTCGATGGTTTAGACGGTTACGAAATTTTATTTCTTAGAAGACCATAAAATAAGGCAATCTCTTAAAAATTCACAAGTTTCGCTAGTGCTCTTCCATCCACTTTACAACCGACATAGTTGGCATCCGAAAAACTCGTCATTTAGAATTGTCCAATCTTCGGATACCACAAGCTCATTCCAATAGTGTCATTAAGATATCTAATAATGTATTTTACCATAATTAAATGAGACTCTTGAGAACAAGATTGAAATCTAGCACATATACATATACTAAACAAAATATCCAGCCTACTAGCCGTCAAGTAAAGCAAACTACCAATCATGCTACGATAAAGTTTAATGTTAACGTTTTTACCTTGTTCATCTTTGTCAAGTTACGTTGTGGTAATCATGGGAGTCTTGGATATCTTTGCATCTTCAAACTCAAATTTCTTGATAAGTTCTCTTGTATAATTAGCTTGATTGATGAAGACCCCATCACCTCTTTGCTTTATTTGGAGTCCAAAGAAATAGTTGAGCTCCCCCATCATACTCATTTCAAACTCTGTCTTCATGCATGATTCAAAATCTTTACAAAGCTTTTCATTAGTAGATCCAAAAATGATATCATTAAGATATATTTGCACTATTAAAGAATCATCATCTACATGCTTTGTAAATAAGGTAGTATCAACTTTGCCTTTAATAAAATCATTTAAAACAAAAAAAACGTACTCAATCTTTCATACCAAGCTCTTGGAACTTATTTTCAACCATACAAAGCTTTTTCAAGTTTAAAAAAAAAAATCCATATGTGTAGGATCAACAAACCCGGGGGTTATTCAACATACACCTCCTTTTCAACAAAGCAATTCAAAAATACACTTTTAATATTAATTTGAAAAAACTTAAAATCTTTAAAAGAAACAAAAACAGGTGTCATCTGTATGGCCTCAAGCCGTGCTATGGGTGCAAAAGTTTTCTCAAAATTAATTCATTCGATTTGGGTGTAACCTTGGGCCGCTAACCTAACTTTATTCCTAATAACGCTTCCCGACTCATCCAACTTATTCCTAAAAATTCATGTAGTACCAATGGTTGGCCTATCATGGGGTCTAGGAATAAGGTGTCAAACTTAGTTGCTCTTAAGTTGATTGAGCTCTTCTTATATGGCAATCAACCAATATGAGTCGCCCTCGGCTTCGAGGATGTTTTTGGGCTCAATATGGGATATGAATACAAAATGGCCACAAATATCATGAAGTTTGGAGCGAGCAGTTACCCCTTTAGATACATAACCAATAATGAGGTTCTTGAGATGACTTGTAGCATATCTTCAATCCTTTGAAAGTGATTGTGTTGGCTCCACTTCAACATCTTAGACTTCTCCATTTGTATCATCCTTAGGCTTGTTGATTTTGGTACCCAAACTTACTTAGGTCCTAAAGTATTAGTTTTTTGAACCCAAACATGATCATTTGAAGCATTTATGTGATCATCACAAAACTTGGCCAAGTGACTTTGTCGGCCACAATAAGTGCATTTATACACCTTGGCATATAAAAATGCATGATGTGTGTGAGCAAGATGAGCATGTGCATTTGTGTGAGCAAGATTAGCATGTACATTTGTGTGTGCATCATGGTGTACATGTTGCACTTGTGATTGTGGTGGAGTGTGAGCATGATGCCATGTGTATAAAACATAATGTTTCCTTTAAATTTGCCTCTTTGGAAACATAACCTCTAATCTACTCTTATCAAATTCACACTTTTTCAAAATATTGCTTAAAGTATTAATTTTATTTTTCAAAGTGAATCTCATTTTTCATTAACAATAGAAAATTTAGCCTTACAAGTGTGCATCAAAATCTTTTTGTGTGTTTTGAAGTGTGAAAAATAAAACTTCTTTTTCTTTAAAAAGTACAACTATTTGATTTTGGAGAAGTTCATTTTTTTTCATTTTTAAATATTTTTTTTGAGAAAATCATAGTTGTTAGATAACTCTTCAAAAGCTTCACCCAATTCATCCATAGAAAGTTCACATTCATCAAGATAAGATTCGAATGTTGCCTTGTGTGTTCTCATTTGGCATGAAAAATACATGAGCCGTGTCAACCTCCTCTTCAGATTCCCTCTCCGAATCCCATGTTGCCTTTAAAACTTTCTTCTTATATGGCTTCTTGATGGTTGTGGGCTTTGTTTTTTCTCTGGGCAATCGGAAATGACATGTCCGGGTTTCCGACAGTTGTAGAAAACAATCTTCTTGTTCTCCTTGCCTTGCCATCTTCTCCAGTTGTTGACTTTGTCCTTATTTTACATTCTCCTTGCATTCTTAACTAGAAGGGAAAGATCTTCATCATCTTCTTCTTCATCATCTTCGTCGGAAATGGTAGGAGGGACTTGAAGGCTAGCATCTTTTCTTTTGTGGTACCTTCTCTTCTCTTGCTTTCCTCTCCATCTTATGTGTTTTGAGACTGCCAATAAGACCAATGAGCTCCATCTCTTCTTTGTCATTTAGCTCCTTCAAAATTGTAGCTTTCACTTTCCATGATGATAGAAGAGCTCAGATGACTTTCCTCATATTTTGGTCATTGTCAATTCCATCACCTAAAGAAGTAAGACCATTGGTGATTTTAATAAACTTTGTAATTATGTCATCAATTAATTCATCTTCATTCATAGCATAATTTTCATATTGAGAACGCAAGAGATCAATCTTAACTCTCTTGACTTGTTACGTCCCCTCGTGCGTGACCACCAAGTGTGATCAAATCTCATGGGCGGATTTGCAATGAATTACCCTAGCAATATCATCATCATTCAAGGCTTGAAGCAATGCATAATGAGCTTTTGCATTGGCATTAAATTCCTTTGTGGCAATTTCGAACTATGTATCCTCATCACCATCGGGTACACTAAATAGTGTAGTCACCGCCTTTGCAACCCGACTTCCTAAGGATTGTAAGAAAACAATCATCTTAAAGTGAAGGCCATCAAATTTGGGTGGAGCCTTGATTCATTCGGTCATTTAAACTCGTGTAGTGAACAAGCAAATAAGTGATTAGTTTGTATATCTCGCTTAAACCAAACGCTAGAGTATAAGGCTCTTATACCAATTGAAAGTACACTTAGAGGGGGTGAATAGGTGTAATGCTAATCTAATGATCAAAATGAGAAAATGCAACAATTATTAAAATGAATGATGCAAACGGTCAATTCAAATCAAGGAGTGAAGCCGGATTCCCTATGAAGGGCTCTAAAACTTCTCTTTTTTATTCCTCTAGACAATGAATTGAAGTACTTAATTGCCTTCTTGATTTAGAGAGTGAAAACCAACAAGCATGAATGATACAAGATATGAATAGCAAGTGAAATAAGAGTAAAAATACAAGTGCAAGCAATTGAAATAAAGTAAGAGTAAGAGAGAAAGTAATCGCATACACAAGAGATTTGTTTCGAGGTTCGAGCACCAAGCTCTACGTCCCCGCCTTCGCCGCGTGAAAGATTTCACTATTCACTAAGGATCTTTCCACAAATGAGCCTCCACAAAAAAACTACAATGATCTACATTAGACCGGAGTATACAACTCCAACTCCCAATCCTCAACACAAGAGGTAGCACAAAGCTAATGAGATTTACAAGCTCTTGATGACCACAAAAATCACAAACAATCCCTTTTACAACTTTCTATAGTATTTGATGCAAGATGAAGCTCAAGAAGTTTGTGAAAGAGAAATTCAGTTGAAATGAATCAATTTAAGAGCAGAAAACTTGTAGAAATTGATTTTGAAATGAGAGCACTTAAAGCAAAAAAACTTGAAATCTTTTCTCTTGAATAAACTTGATTTTTCAATATTTTAAAAAACAATTCTTAGTAATCCTCTACAAATGACCCCTATATATAAGCAAATGATAAAATACTGTTAGAAGAGCCTATCAGGCCATTAGGATAAAGATTAGTCCCAAATAGAGCAAATATACCAATTGGGAAAACGTTAAAAAGACAGATTTTTAAAAACTAGCCTTTATTGTAGCTTGAAAGAACTTCGGTCGACCGCCCTGTCGACCGATAGTACAAATAGTTTGAACTATTCGTTGACATCGGTCGACCGCCCGGTCGACCGATCTCAACCGAGACCAAAATAGTGACAGTCGGTCGACTGCCCGGTTTACCGCTAGGTTTGCCGGTTGACCGATCGATCGCCCGACAAACATGCACAGTATGCACAGGCTAAGGCCATAATGGCCCTGAGGTCCGGTCGACCGACCTAACCTAAAAACATAGTTTTTGAGTAAATTTTGAATTTAAACTTATTTTTAAATATTTTATCATAGTTAGAAAAATATTTTGGCAATGCATAGGCCACGAGATACATGATAGAAATAAGATATATAAATTTGAAAAAAATATGGGACATGTATCAAACACCAAACCTTGTGAAATATCAAAACGAGAAAACTAGATATTAAAACTCATATTTTGAAAACTTGTATTTTGTTTGTGTGACTTCTTAAGCATCAATTCTACACACTATACTTTAAACATACTATTTTCTTACATAGGTTTTATATGTCTTCAAGCAATCTTCTAGTGGGCTTCTCCAAAGAGTCCACCTTGATTGTCCTAACTTGAATTAATCCTATCATTGAGTGAGTTTGAGACTTTAATACCTTTCTTTTGAAGAAGAAACACTTTGAATTCTCTTGAACCCTGAAAAATACTTAAATTCTTGAATTTGATTAGTACTAAATAGCTACATAAGTTTTGTTTTGTTTTTATCAAAACAAGAAACCGGTGATTGCAACCTTGGGCCAACATCTTTCACTTCCCACCAACCCTCCCCCGCTCCCCCTCCCCTCCCCTCGATCTTCCAACCCCCTCACCCGCCCTCTCCCAACCCCCTCCCCCCGACGGCCTCCGCCCACCCTCCGATCTCCTCCCCCTTATCTCCCCCCAGAGTTGTTCGACCAGAGCCGATCGAACATCCAGGGGGAGATCGGGGGGGGGGGGGGGGGGAATGAGATCGGGAGGGAGGAGGCGGGCTGGGGTTAGGGGGAGGACGGACTGTTGGAAGGAGGAGCAAAGGAGGCTGAGGAGGGAGGAGGTGGGGAGGTGGGGGGGGAGAGGAGGAAGAAGAAGAAAGGGGGTGGGGGAAGGAAGGGGGGGGGGGGGGGGGGGAGATGGTTGCTGGGGAGGGGGAAGGCCGTGGTGAGGAGATGGTCGCCGACGAGGGGAGAGGCCGGGGGTCACCAGCATGGAAGGGAGAGGAAGAGGAGAGCAAGAGAAAGGGTTTTTTAGCCATTCTTGATTTTGGGTGGGGTGCCTTAATCCTGGGGTGCCTTCATCATTCTTTGGCGTGGAAATATCCGCTCCCAACCGCTTTCAGCCAATTACTGTGGAGCCCACCTCCAAGTACTCCCGTGCTGCATTGGCTTTGGGCTCTTCGAGGTAGAGAGAGAGAGAGAGAGAGAGAGAGAGAGAGAGAGAGAACAAAAAAAAAGGAAAAAAAAACAGAGGATTAATCCTCGTAATGTTAATTAATTATAATATGATATTAGGTTAGATTCTCTCCAAAACCCACAAGCTTAATTAAGGGATAAGACTTTAATAGTCGTTGAATGTGGGTTGGATCTTGGTTAGTTGCACACGACGACAAGTACAATTTGGAAGGACAAAAAACAAAACCATCCCTTTCCTCCTCCCAAAGAAATGGTGGGATTTTCTTTTACATTAATGATGCGATGGTGATGCATGCATCCCCCAATCTGTCCCTCAACTTGTTTCAAGTGGCTCCCAGTATCTCATAGGTTGGTGGCTGGTCCTCATCACAATCCAACTCTTATGGGAATATTTGCACTTGGATCCTAGGATGTTCTAATTTCAACAATTAATTTTTGAATTTATTAATTTTTTTTATTTTTCCCCCCTTTGTAACCTCCCTTGATGTTCTATGGTTTTTTTTTTTTTTTTTTTTTTTTTTTTTTTTTTTTTTTTTTTTTTATGAACTCACCAAGTCACCGTGTTTCATTAATAAGTTATTAATAAAAAACAATCATGAAATACAAGTAAACACATGTAATCCTCCGGAACAAAACAAATCCGTGGCAGGTAACAGAGAAAAGTAGATACAAAAGTACATATGAGAAGAAAAGGTAGAAACATAAGCCACGGATCCATCCTGAAACAAATACAGGCTGAACCTGTCGAAAATCAGGCCCCCTGTTGCTTATTGCTTTTACAGTTAGGGTCACACATAACTCCTGAGCTTAATTTTCTTTTGGTTGAGCAAAGTGCTTTTTTTTCTCTGACGAACGTTCCTAAACTTGATTCGTGGCATTGTCAGGAACTGATGTCTGGGCCGGTATCTTTGTGCTTCGGTTGTTTGCTGGGATGATGGTCTAACAACAATTAAAATCAAATAATTGTATTTTTGATACTGAATGAACTCTACTTGCAGTTAGAGTTTTGCTTGTTTTTTTATTTGCAGAAAAGACAACTTACAAACTATAAGGATTTTTGCAGATAATACTAGCCATCTAAAATGTTTTCACTTGATCATTTGGCAGAATTCAGACTACTGGAAACACATGTGCCACATTTGTAAATTACTTTGTTTTCTATAATTGCCCTCTCTCCTTGCTCTTCATCCTCCACAACAACAATTAACACTTGGAGACAAGTTTTTGGAAAGTTTAATAACTAATATATCATTTGTCGCCTAGAATTTTTGAGAGGAATTTTTGAGAGATTAGAGCGTAGCCGAGTACTAGTGAGATTTGGACTGTAAATTTTTTGTTTATTGCAAAGATGCACTAGGTTCACTAGATTATACTGACATATGCATTTGTTGTTAAAATTCAACCCTTTTTGCTCCCAGACTAAATTAATAACAGCGATCAAACTGGCTCTTCCATAAGCAAGTTTCAGCCACTGAACATGACTCTCCCTCTTCATGCAATGACCTGCAGAGTCCACCAAAAGACCAATAATGATTTGTTACCAATCAAAGCATGCTGCAACACTATAGAAAATATATAGGTTAATTAAAATTTAATCCCTTTATTATAGCGAACTGAGCATTTCACTTCGAGAGGTGGTGGGTTTGAAGCTTCCCGTCCGCCATCTGCGAGGTGTGCTAAGAGATGTATTACACAACGGTTTGGCTTGCGGGTGTACGGAGACCTCCAGGCTCAACTAGCTGTTTGTCGAGGCTAATCACGATATACAGAAGTTGTCATGGAGGCTACCAACAGTTTGGTGGAGAATGTGTACCGGGTGTTTTATTCTACCTTATGAGAGTTTCTTTCCGTCACTATCACGGGGTTTCTTTCTTCACTTGGGACGATGATGTAAATCTACTTAAAGAAATCCCTTCACCATAAAGATAAATAATTATTAGATTAAAAAGCATACATGAAAGGTTCTCTCTGACTCTCATCACTAATCATGCTTACCTGTCACAACAAATACTTACAATAATGTAAGCCACAAACTACCAACTACTCTCACATAGAAGTAGACCTCTCACATCAGGCTACCACTATGCCTCAACTCATCCAAGCATATTAAATTCTAGCACAAAGAACAATTTATATATCACTAGGTTCCATAAACTGAGACAATTCTATTAATGTACCATATCTGAGCCAACTGGAGATGATTATAGATTTCAAGTGGGGCAACATGTGACATACCATGGCATCTCTAGCTGTCAGCAGTTTGATGACTCTCTCAAGTTAGTGCTTTATGATTTCCCAATAAATTACATGTATAGAAATGAAGTGGGTCTCATCTTATTATACACTAGTGTCTTTTTGTTGGCACTCTTTTGGGCATCTTTGGAGTCTTCAGAGTTGAACTTGCATTGGCTTGGGGGGACTGGGATATGTTTTTTTGGCATGCCTTTAAATACTCAATAAAATATTTTGTTGAGGGCTTGTGGGAAAGAATCTTGAAGCCTTCATCTCTTTACAAATTGAGATTTGGCATTTGTTGTTGGTATTGTTGTATCTCAAGGGTGGCTATGACTCTTCTTCTCCTCTGAGCTGATGTCTTCTTGTCTCAGCTCAATGCAAGCTCTCACCTCTGGTACGGTTTCAAAGGTGACGTCGTGTGCTTCTCACTTGCTTCTCTCTTGTTTCCTTTGTATTTGCTAATTGCAGTCTCTTATCATTTATATGACTCCATGCATGATTGATGAGGAGAATTGCAAGCTTAAATTCATCACTATCAGTGTTATAAAGGGTGTACTTGTGTGATTTTTCCTTTTTCCTTCCTTTTTTTTTGGCATAGTACTCTGTTTTTCCTTTGATAGAGTACTTTTTCTCCTGTGGTGGTATCTTACTATGTCTCTTTTTATTTGTTATGGACCATAATTCTACTGAGTGATTACCAAGAATTGCTTCATTATAATTTGAAAATTGATTATTTTCCTAGTTTTGTATTTATTTTGGACATCTTTTTTTTTAGAAGTTTTTTGGACATCTCTTGTTATTGGAATAAAGGATGAGTCCAATGATAAACTCTCAATTGTATGCTGCATAATAGGGAAAGATTGTTTTGATGAAATTGTATTATTCAATGAAGGCATGTGTTTTAACGCATCCAAGTTATTTGACTTGTATGCACCTACAATCTATGGATAGTGAGGTCATGACTATTAATGTACTGTAAAAAGAGAGTAAATTTAGTTACAGGTTTTAATGAATTTGTACGGTATTGGTTGGTGTTCAATTGAACTGAAAAATGTTTAGTGTTATTCCTATATATACCCCCAAAATCTTCTTTATTTCTGAAATTAACCCCCTAAATCTTTATATTTTAAAAATTACTCCTCAAATTCTTTCATATTTTTAAAATTATCTTTACTGGCAGTTAAAAGTATCAAAATGAAATATTCTGTGAAATTTTTGTGAAAACTCAAATTTACCTCCTTCGCGATTTGCCCCATCTCATCTCACGCGGTCCTCGCTAGCATGCAACGAGAGAGGAAGCGGCTGTACTTTGGCAGTAACAAAAAGATCGGCGAGCAATTCCCTATTCGAAGACCGCGAGGGTGCGATGCAATCATTGACTCTGAGTTTGTGTAATGGAGCTTCGACATTGACGAAGGTTGGCCACTGAGCAATGGCTTGAGGAAAACGCTAATCTTCTCTCCAGAACCCACAAACCATCTCTTGTTTGAAGCTACAAACCCACTGTGTTTCCAGATAGCTTTAAAGGTAGGCGAAGCTTGCTTAAACGAGCTCGAGCTGCGTGCACCACGTCGGCATCCCCGCTGTCGCCTTCTCCTCCATGTCGCTGTGCTGCCTCACGAACAACCGGATGTTGTCGCGGAAAGCTCCGGTGAACTTCGTGGGGCAGCCACGGTCCATGAAGGTGCAAATGCTGTAGATTTTGGAGCGGCAGCACCTCTTCGCCGTCGAATCAGATATTACCACCCTGATGGGAGATTTCACAAAAATTTAGAGGGGTAATTAAATGAATTTAATTAAAATTTAATTAGAAGAGTATTAAAGGAATTTTAAAAAATAACCAAATATTCTACTTTGATACTTTTTTGGGGTAATTTTAGAAATTGAAAGAATTTGGGGGGCAATTTTAGAAATATGATTATTTTCGGGAGTGCGGATATTGACGCCCATGACACCCACCGAAATTCATTTTGAGTTGAATCACTTTTATACTCTAAAATAGATTGACTCATATACTTTTTAAGTTGTAAAATATAATAATAAAAAACTACTCAAGCGATTAAAGCACCCATATGTGATGAAGGCACACACCCCACCTCATCTCCTCTCTCCGTCCAGCCCATTCTCTCCTCTCAAGACCCTAAAAAAATTTGAAGCACCAAACTCTAAATCCACCTACATTTCGTCGTGGACAGCTATGGATAAGCAACTAACAACTCTAGAGCATTATAATACCGAAAATTTGAGTTTTCACCCATCTAAATAGCAGATTTTTAAGTTCTTTTTTTTGGGCTTTTCTACTTCTATTCGATGATCGACCACCGAACAATTTAAAAATGTTCGGCGGAGACCAAGCAAACAAGGACCAAATGTTCGGTTGGGAATAATCGAAACAATGCAACGTGTTCGGTAGTTCCCGACCGAATAGCGACGCCCACCTAAAATCTCTTCTTTGTTCGGTCGGTCACGACCGAACCAGTGCAAGATGTTCTGGAGTTCCGGAGAGGCCCATCTAAAATCTCCTCTTTGTTCGATTGGTCACGACCGAACCAGTCCGAACCAGTGCAACATGTTCGATCGTGCCCTACCGGATAGAGAGGGCCAACTAAAAATTTCCTCTCTATTCGGTCGAGCACAACTGAACTTTTGCAACATGCTCGACCGAACTTTTGCAACATGTTCGGTCGGGCACTACCGAACAAGTGCAACATTTTCGGTAGTGCCCTACTGAATAGAGAGGCCCAGCTAAAAATTTACTCTGTGAAATATGCAATAACAAAGTCCTAAAACATATGCAATAATAAATATACACAAGCATACACGATAACAAACGTCTTGACATAATATCTGAAATTGTTTTGAACACATAGAAGCGTTTAGTTATAAAAAAACTAGTCACATGCAAGTGCTTATTATAAAAATCTAGTCAAATCTCTTTTTGGTTCTGCACTCTCGCTGTTGTGACTCAATTTGAGTTCGCTCAGATGCCTCGGACGAGCCAGTCTCAATGCCATCAAGTACATCAATCGACGTATGCAACGTCCGATATAGGGTCTACACAGTGTGTTGTCCAGATGGACCCATTTGAAGTACAAGATCGAAAATCTCTTTAGTACGAGCTGTTAGCTGCAGTGAAAATATACAATTTGTTAAGAAAATAATAATATCTACTAAGTTAAAACATAACTAAATGAATGTTACCTGTGCAAGCCCAATGGCATCCACGTCCTCACCACGTGTATGCCCCAGAGCCAAAGACCTATTAAACGGATTTTATATGATTGGATGAGATATCCGTCGAAACCAATCTATATATCTGTCTACATTGTCTTATTGGTATCTCACCGGTATGCTCTTTTCCTCGCGCAAAAGTGTGTGAGACCGCCACTTCTACCAAAAATTATCGCTCCATGCGTAGGTCATATGGTATTTTTTTTTGTAGTCGACCCTCTTCTACTCACCCTTAAGGGCGGGATAATCTAAACCTTACCAAATTGTCTAAACACCCTTTCTAGATGGTAGGATTCGATGACATCGATGCACCTTAGACAGACACAGAAAAAGAAAATCTGCTGTAGTGGATGGCGATCTCTGAAATTCTAGTATGGATTACATTCTACCTACAAATGAAAACAAGTATCATTAATAAAATTCTTATTCAAAAAAATATTATAATCATGTAATCAATTAACTTACCTCATCCGTTCGCAAGTAATCAAGTGATTCACGTATTGCTTGCAGGTTTTTCAATGAGGTACTTGTCGATCCACGTCATGCCCACATGCACGCCCGCGGAAGATCATTTGTATAGTTCATGTTATGAGGGGGTGCAAGCTGGGAAAGTGCTCATAGATCCTTGCTTGTTGATCAAATCACATTATATTCATATAAAATATTTAGATAATTGTGTGAAAGTTTTAATAATACCTCCAGAAGTGATAGATATCCAGCAATCTGCTTAACTTCATCTCTTGAAGTATACCCTAACTGTCTGTACAGGCATGCTAATGCAGCAGCTCTTCATGCATAGAATGACGCCCGATCGAGGTCCTCAAATAATTTTAGGCAGTAGATAGAAACCCTCATTCCACTCTTGTCACTGAAGAAAGTGCATCTGACCAAATGTAACTGATAGGCTCTGGCAGCGTGCTCAATACGTCTATCTGAATCTGCATCCGTGATATCGAAAAAATTGAATCGGAGTCATTCCAATCGAATTCAGTTACCCCGAACCAGGGCTAACTCGTCAGTTACTTCTCGAGCTGACACACCAAGTAAACTAACAACCAATTCAAAGACATCAGTTATTCTCTAGGTGTGTGTTCACTGAACGACCCATCACGTATGCCTACAAGTATGAGAACGTCGTCCAATATGATGGTTAGTTCACTGAATGGCATGTGAAAAGTATTCATCTCCGGTTGCCACCGTTCAACGAATGCAGAGATAACAACCTGATTTGATCTTCAGTAGGAAATGCTTCTCAATCCTTACAGTCTGGATTAGTGAATATATGCAACAACATGGTGATTCAATGTGTTATCATCCCACTCCCAATCACTCAGTTTTGCTGCATGAGAGATGCATTTAAGTGGTTCCGGAAAATTTTGTTGTTAGCACGGTAATATCAACAGGTTTTCATCAAATTTTCAATTAAAAATTTTTTTAAAATTAAATTCTTACATCACCATTCCAGATGTCTGCAACTATTGAGTTTTAAAACTTCGCAGCAATGTAATGTCAGTCAGACCACCCGGAACTGGCGCGATCAATTCTTCTGACTCCTTATCTTCTTTTCCCTTCTCATCTCCTTTAACTTTTTCTATTTGGGGAGTGTCCTCTATTTCAGGAATGATGGTAGAAGAGACCCACTCCGTCAACGATGTCTTTTTGAAGTCATAGGACGAACTTTATAAGGGCCTGTAGTATCTATGTCTACGGCAGAAGAAAAAAAGACACAATATATATAAAAAAATGTATTGTTGGTTGTTATACGCCAAACTTATTTAGAGATGTTCTGCCAGCGTCAGCCAAACAAACATTATATGTTTGGTGGACTACGGCTGAACATATAATTGTTTGTTCGATAGTGTTATACTGAACAAACGATAAATGTTCGGTCGAAGTCGATCGAACAACTGACGAACTCATTTAAACCCATCGTCATTTTTCCTCAAATTTTGGGAATCTACATCAATGTAATCAGAATTTTTTTGAGTTTTAACTACAATTACAACACTAAATAACCCTACATGCAAAAATACAACCCATCAAATGGAACAAATCTAAGCAAATTTCATCAAATTTTAAAAATTCTTAAAAACCAAAATGTTTTCGAAAATACCTAGAAAATTTGACAATGGCGAGATGCACGTGATGTTCTATGGCGAGAGAAGCCTAGTTCGACAGCGAGAGCCGCCTGGGTCGATGGCGTGGGTTGACGGCGCCGTGTTCGGAGGGTGGCGGCTGGTGAGGGAGGAGAGCTGTAGAGATTTGGAGAGTATTTTGGGAAATTAAAAAATATAAAAGAGAGAGATGAGTTAAGGGTAAAATTGAGAGGTTGGGGTGCCTAATCACAAAATAGTGGGTTCTTTAATCTGGTAGGTGCCATCGTCACTTAGATGGGTGCCAATATCCGTTCGCGATTTTAGGGAATAAATTTATAAATATGATGGGATAAATATGAGAATAACCCAAAATTTTATAATAGAACTTGTTGCAGTAGTTGACATTCTTTCTTCCCAGAATTGAAAGCTCCATTGTCTCCAAGGTTCTCTATGTCGCAGAAATCAACAGAGTAATATCATTAAAGGGATAAGCTTGGGTCATGGGAAGTCTCCGTTTCAAAGTCCTAATTATAGTCTTTGTTAAAAAGAATGAAAGGAAGGGGAAAAAAGCACAAATTTGCCCAAAAACCTGAGGAAAATGGAATATGAATTTAAACTAAATAAGTATGTGTGTCCAGCTCAACAAAAAGCCTATTTCCATCTCAAGTTAATGTGAGAAAATAGCAATGCTGAAGCTAGTATAACTTCATAATAGTCACATTTGGTTCTTCTAGACTAGGGCAAATCCCCAAACTGGTATTTTATCATATGGAGGAAGATGATGCCACGCTCGAATGCTTTTGTTTTCTGTTTTATTCAATAGTGCTCAATCTTCATTAATTACCTCAACAATCATATATAACTTTCATCATCATATCAAACACTTTGCTTGTAGCATGTAAGATTAATCACCTATTGGTCATAGTTCTAACATTCTGAGATGCGAATGAATTTTAATTTTGTTGTTATTAGAACTCTTTGTTGAGCATCTGCACTAGTACTAGTGCAATTTGATCAAGCTAATCTAATCACAACCCATATTTCAATTCTGACACATTTAAATTAATCCAGGCTGCAAATTATAGCACAAACTCAAGGCATTGACGCAAGAGAGAGTTCTCAAAGCAATGGAGAGATTTATCAAACAATATGACAAAACAAGCATGAAGACAGCCATCTTAAAGCAAGAAGAAGTTTTCAGACATCAGGTAACTAAAAGACTATTCATTTTTCAGCATGCTAGCTGTTAACTGATTCTCGACCTCAGAGACCTCTAACCTTCTCTTCACATGCAACTTCTTTGCATAGGTTCATGAACTCCACAAACTTTATCGAACTCAGAAGATATTAATGAGGGATATGAAAAAGAACAACACACACATACAAGGCTGCGATACAGATGAAGAGCTGAGGCCTCGGCAAGTGAAGAGGAAGCATCATCGAAGGCTTGATCCAGCAGAAGAGTACGTTGGCAACGACGTTGATGTAGATATTGGAGATGAAAGCGAAATAGAACTCACTCTGGCCACTGGGAGCAACCGCAGGAAGAGAGAAGACGCATCACATACTTCAGATTCGGGGACAAGTGCCTTTTCTTCATCTTCAACGGATTCTGGAGGGGTGAAACTAGTAGGCCATGAACGGGGACAGTTTCGAGCTGTTGCAAGTGATAAAGCCATTGATATTGAAGATGGGAAGAGAAAGGAAAGGCTTAATCCATTGCCTTGGAGCTGGCCATGTTTGAGCTTGAAGATGACTTGATGGACTTGATGGATTGTAGAGGAAGTCTTAAATACATTTTTTTTGGGTTAATGGAAAAATTAGATTCTTCAATATTTCCATCAAAGGTTGTTCATCAACTAAGGAATTTAAAGTTGATATTTCACCTGAAGCTATATCCAATGGTTTGAATAAAAATTTTGGCTTTATCAGAAAACTAAAAGGGTTTAAGGTGGAAAGATTGTATTAGCAAAAGCAAATAAATTAAGCGAAAATGTAAGCAACTAATTTTCAGTGAGATTTGACTGATACATCTTGCAGTGGGTAAATTCTTAAGGAATCAATCCACGCACCAAAATAATAGGGGAAGATCGCTAAATCAAAATCACAGAAAGCACAAACGCACAGATTTTACGTGGAAACCCGAAACGGGAAAAACCACGGGGAGAGAGAGAGAGAGAGAGAGAGAGAGAGAGAGAGAGAGGAGAATTTCACTATATCAATGGTGATTACATGTGGGATTCTCTAATATGCTAGGGTTTTTGGAACCCGATCGTGATCCATTTGCTCGTTGGGGGATCTCTTATTTATACAAGTTTGTGTCAAATAGATAAGGCTAGGGAGTCCTGCTCAGTTTTAATATTTTCTTATCTTGATGGCAGTTGAGCTGAATATCCCAGTTTGAATCGAGGTATGTGAGAGTCCAACTCTATCGAATAGTCTGTGCCTTGCTGTAGATAAGAACGAATTGCTCCCGAGGGGCAACCACCTCATTTGAATAAGGATCAAGCTTTAGAGGTGGAAATCCCTAGTAACTGGATTTACTTCTTACTCTAATTATCCGACCCGCTTGGAATTCAATGTGGATATAGACTCTGGATTGTCCTGAAGACGGCCACGTGACGTGTATCTCTTAGGACCGGATAGACATGTGTTACAAAATCAGGCGGATCAGAAAGTGACACCTACAGATGCCCCCACTGCTCCCTTCTTTTTTAATGCAATTGGGGACTCTCCTTCGGGGTTATAAGTTCCCAGGGACTTCAAAGGAGAGGGGAGTGGAAAGTGATGCAGAGCCTAAAGTTAACTTGGGTCCATTTGCTGTCGCTTCATTTTTGTCCTGTTGTGGCGCGTGTGGCTCTACAGGCTAGCAGAGCCTTAAAAACATGTCTCATCTATTACGAAAATAACTGTCTTTATGAATGCAAGCAATTTTCGAGGAAGGTATGGCGTATCGGTGTGACGGTCCGAGTCCCTTCTTCTATGACATGTGTAGGGTCTCAAATCGAGCGACGCTTCATATTCCTTTGGGATTAGGAGCTTGTGCGATTGACGCTTGTGCTTCTTCTCCCTATAAATAGAGTGGAACCACTTGGGAGAGATCTGAACGGCTTCTTGAATGTTTCTTGCAGTTAAAGTCTTTCTGTTTTGCATGTGGTGATGTCTCCTTCCCTCTTCATTCGGTGGAAGAAGGAGAGAAAATGGGTGGTGACGTATGCTGTACTCCTGATGCATGGGAGTCCGTTTGTCAAGGAGTTTCAGTTCTTGTGATGGCCTCGTCAAGAGTTTTCAGCTTTTGCGACGAGACTAACTGTGCGGATGGCAGAGAATGAGCTATTTTCTGCTTGGTTTACATATCTGGCCTTTCGTCGGAGCAGACTGGAGAGAAGTGTGGGTTTGACCCCCTTTTCTTTCCTTACAGCGAGCATGTAGTAGGGAGCATAAGGGTATTTGACGCCGGCTCTGTTTGATGGGAAAAATTGAAGGCGTGTAAATTCTTTATTTAACTGTAAAGAAAGTTACAACAGATCAATAATCCGATTACAAGAGAGGGAAAATATTCAAGCTCAAATCTTCCCTTTGTTTAGTGTGGGGTTCTTGATGTAGCGATGGAAAGTGAATATTGTTTTTTGTTGACCGGGTGAACGTTACAGTACTCTGGGAATCTTCTCTTCGGACTATGGACAGAGTAGCACAACTCCTGTCCAATAAAATCTCAAAGAGATTTGAGGCAAAAACAAACTTGTACTCAGCAAGTTGTTAGAAGAGTTGAATTCTTAAGTATTTCTCAGCCAGAAGCGATCGACCAAGAATTCTACTCAGAATCACCCCTTCTTCAGTAGTAAATTGAGCTATTTATAGGGGTTTCAGGGGCAAAACTGTCACCTAAAAGCACTTCATAATGGGGGTTAACTCCCTCATTATGTGGGCAGTAATTAATCCAGTAATGAGGATAGTTATAACAAAGATGCAGGATTCCTTTGTAGTTGAAACGCGGGCTTCGAGCCTCGCGTTTAGCCGTAGAGATAACGCTTGAGTTTTGTATTTAGTTGAAATGTGAGCTTCAAGTTCTGCGTCAAGTTTTATGTGAGACAGGCTTCGGGTCCTGCGTCTGGATATTGCAATGAAGTAGAAACGCAAATTTTGACCCCGCGGCTTTCAAGCTCTACGTCTTGGTGCTGCAATGATACTGAGACGTAGCTTTCAGGCTCTGCGTCTTGACCATTTCAATGAAGCGAAGAGGCGGGTTTCGACCCTTGCGTCTCAGGGCTGCGGTAATGCTGAGGCTGTAGATTACCTAGAGGTGGGGAATAGGTGACTAGCTAATCTAATGATGAATAATACGGAATCAAAACTATTTATGCAAACTAAAAACTATTAAGCTAAATACACTAAGTATAACGCAAAAGTGTTGTCAAATTCTCGGTGAATAGCTCTGGACTATCTCCTCAAGATTCATCTAGATTAAGAGTTGAGGTGCCTCTATGACTCTCTCTTGGTTGAATACAAGTGTGAGCAAACAATCCCAAGCATATAACAATTAGAGCACAAGATATATCAAGTATATAAAGATATAAGTAATGTAAGCATGCAAGATACAAACACAAGTGAGAGATAGAGAGAGCAATTGCAAATACGGGAGATTTGTTTTGAAGTTCGAGCACCCTTGCTCTACGTCCCCGCCTTCAACACTATGAAGGATTTCCACTAAAACCGATCCCACTGGATCACTCAGTGCCGCAACACCCACAACGAGTTCACACTAAAACTCCTTGGACTCACTAGTCCCTCGCTTGTTCCCGCAAGAACAACACACGCAAGCATACAAGCTTGCCAAGGCCGCACCTCTACACCGAGCTCCTGCAAGAACTCGAAGCAACACGAACCCGCAAGTTCGCCTCCTCAAATACAAGATGAACACTTTGGTGATCTCAACACTTTGATTACCTAAAAACACTCTCACAACAAAGATCCCTAGAGAATCGATATAGCAATGGATAGCTCAAGATTGTGTGAGAAAACTAGGATAGATTTTGTGGTGAAAAACTCAAGAAATCACTTTTGAAAACCACTCTTAAAAACTCTCATTTTGATATGGAAGTATTAGCCCTAAAACAAGTTGAGATAAACATTTAGAGAGGTAAGAAAAACTAGCACAAAAACTCTCTTCAAATCTCGTCTAAAACAGCCCAAAACAGCCCCAATTTATAGGCTTCCAAAATCTACCCGTTGCAGGCCAACTCAGCAACTGATGCTGCTGTAGGTCGACCGGCCAACAGTCAAATTTCTGACCGTTGCAGCCTGCCGATCGACCGATCATCGACCGTTCTTGAGCTTTAACCTACCGGTCGACCGCCCTGTCGACCGATCCAGATCCAGAGAGCAGAGCTCTCTGGCCGGTCGGCCGCCCGATCGGCCGAGGTCAGATCCAAAGAGCAAAGCTCTCTGAACGGTTGACTGGCCCACTAGCCAAATGGCCTTGCACGTTTTGTGCACATCGGTCGATCGACTTCTGGCTCGGTCGACCGTCCGGTCGACCGACAGAAGGCCAGATCTGAAATATTTTGGGATTAAAACTTGGTCTTTTTAACTTCAATAAAATCCCATAAAAACATATAAAATCTACAAAAATGAGTTCTATGAAATACTTTGAAGTAAAAATATGTTTGATCAAAATTCAACACATATTATAAACATTTTGAACCATTTTTGTGACATAGAAATATTGCCTTAAATAAAAATCTGTATTTTTCAAAAACAATCTCCAAATTGAAAAACGATTTTTTCAAAACTTCTCCAAATACAAAAATAAGATATTTTAAATACTTTTGAAGCTTAGTGTGTATGGATATGATCCACTACACATATGAGATGAAATATTTATGTTTTTGAAAATAAGTTCTAAAATAAGTTTTGATCAATCCAAAACGATATTTTTCTAAACTCAAAACTATCTTATGAAAACACAAATAAATTATGTGTGTGTGTATATATATATGAACTTGAGTAATTCACAACTAATCTATCCTTTACATTTTGTCTAAAAACACTTACAAATATGACTCAAGTCTTCTAAAAAAATCTTCTCTTGAAAATCTTCTTCTCCTTCTTGACTTAATCCAAACCTTGATCCAATGAGGTAGACTCCTCTTGAGTACATGATGCGATCTTGATGTGCGAGCTTCTAAATCAACACATGCTAGCTCCAAAACTTGACTTAAAATCTTTTGTTGAAGCTAAACACCTACTAAGATCTTGATCAAATATCTGAAACTAAATAAGCACAGATCATTAATACTATAACTACATGAGTTAATCATTATTAAAACTAGAGCGATGGGCCTTTGGGCCAATAGAGGCAGTTTTCACGCTCTGCGTCTTGGTTATTGTAGTAATAGTGAGACGCGGGTTTCAACCTTCACGTCTTGGTGCAGCGCTAGTGGCTGTGGTTACCCTTGCGTCTGGAGTTTGGACTCTGTTTTCTGATGACTTATCCTCAGTGATTTTTGGACAGTCTACAGACTCTGGTATCAGGGACTGATCGCTTGTGCTCTTATGGGGCCTGCCTTCTTGTCTGTCTCTGCTCCAGCGTTACAGTTTTAGCATCAGTATCCTCCTTTACCTTGCAGACTTCGGTCTGCAACTTGGTCGCAGTTCTCTTAATGGTGGTATTATTGGGAGTCTCGGTATTGTCGCTCATCTGACCCTTGTGGATTGTTTACTTAGGAGTCATCACCAGGACGCTGTTAAGGACGCGACAATGGGCGCCTCTGCTTTTTCTCTCAAGAAGAATTCATCCATGCAAAATCAAAACTTGTAACACATATGTCAAATGTATCCACACTTTGTACTTGAATAGATGTAATCAAAAGAAAATTCTATAACAAAGCAAAGAACTTTTAACATATATTGTATAAATCTTGCCTTGTTTGAAAATGGACTTATTATCGTGTCTGTTCGGGGGGGGGGGGCGTCGCGGTAGGTCCCATTATAGGCTGGCTCACATAGTTAATGTTGACAAACTTTCATCTCCGGACATTCCCGAGAAGTAACACTGGGAGCTATTTCGCAGCCGTCAGGCTAGGACCTATGTAGGCGATGGATCCACTCGGGTGTATCTCTTTGCTGGGTGAATCCAAAGGATCAATGCGAGTGGGTCTCCATCTTTGAGGAGGCGCCACGAGAGGTCACCGTCAGGGTGAAGACCCATATAGGCCGTGAATCTGCTCGAACGGCATCAGGGTATATCCCATTATAGGCTGGCTCTGAGGGATCGACTGGGTGAGTTTCCATCTTTCAGGAGAATCCTCGAGGACGTCAGGTTTTAACCCTATAGGCTATGGATATGCTTGGGCAGCCATCAGGGTATATTTTAATATAGACCGGCTCTAAGGGATCGACTCGGTGAGCCTCCATCTTTTAGGAGACTCCCTGAGGGGTTGCCGTCAGAGTTAAACTTGAATTAACTATTAATCTACTTAGGCAGCCCTCAGGGTATATCCTATTATAGACCAGCTCTGAGGGATCGACATGGGTGAATCTCCATCTTTCAGGAGACTCTCCGAGGGGTCACCGTCAGGTTAAGAACTCATATAGGTTGTTGACTCACTTGAATGGCCATCAAGGAGAAAACCTATCTAGGCTGACTCTGAACAGCCCTAGTAACCGAGCCTTCATCTTTCAGGAGGCTCCTGAGGGATAGTCGCGGGGTCTATTTTTCCCTAATAGTTATTAGGATAGGACCCGATATTGGTTATTGACTCACTCGAGTGGCCATCAAGGTGAAAACCTGTTTAGGCTGACTCCGAGTAGCCCTAGTGAACGGGCCTCCATCTTTCAAGGGGCTTCCCGAGGGATAGTCGCGGGGGCTATTTTTTCCTCATAGCCGTCAGGGTAGGACCCAATATAGGCTGTTCACTCACTCGAGTGGCCATCAAGGTGCTGTCTAGGCTGACTCCAAACAGCCCTAGTGGGTGAGCCTCCGTCTTTCATAGGCTCCCCGAAGGGATAGTCGCGGGGGTTATTTTTCTGTCATAGAAGTTAGGGTAGGACCTGATATAGGCTGTTGATTCATTCGAGTGGCCATCAAGGTGAAAACCTGTTTAGGATGACTCCGAGCAGCCCTAATGGGTAAGCCTCCGTCTTTCATAGGGCTCCCAAAGAGATAGCTGCGTGGGCTATTTTTCCCTTGTAGCTGTCAGGGTAGGACCCGATATAGGCTGTCGACTCACTCGAGTGGCCATCAAGGTGAAAATCTGTCTAGGCTGACTCCGAGCAGTCCTAGTGGGGGAGTCTCCATCTTTCATGGGGCTCCCCAAGGGATAGTCACGGGGGCTATTTTTCCCACATAGCCATCAGGTAGGACCCGATATAGGCAGGTAACTCACTTGAGTGGTCGTCAAGGTGAAAACCTATCTAGGTTGACTCTGAGCAGCCCTAGTAGGCAAGGAAGCGTCCTCCCGTGTGGTTCCCACAGTCGCCGTCGGGATTTCCCGCATCACCTTTCGAGCCTCCTCCAGACTAAGGCATCTCAGATACGGGTCAAAATGGAGGCTGGAGTATGATTTCTTGTATAATATGTCTCTGAGAAGTATGTACTAGGTGGCCAAGTGTTAGAGCTTCCTTGCCTCCGTTCTGTCATCGGGAAGTGTCCCGTCTTTTCGGTAGGTAGGGATGGGGTCCGTCCATCCTTGTGATATGTTGAGGCGTAGGACCTTTCCAGCTGGTTGATGAACGCTCAGATTAGTGATGTTTTCGATGGGGATTTTCACGTCCGAACTAGAACTCTGTAGCTGCTCCTAATTTGGCTAGTGAGTCGGCATGGTGTTTTTCGGACCTGGGAACCCACTTGAAGTCTCATCTGGGGATTTTGGACTTCAGGTGAGGACCAACTATAGGTACTCCACCATCTGCTAGTCTCTTTTGACGTATTCCTCGCTAATTTGGTTGACTATCAGCGAGGAGTCACAGTGAACCTCAAGCCCGGTGACCTCGAGGGTGATTGCTCCTTAGAGCCCAGCTAAGACGGCCTCATATTCAGCTTCATTGTTGGATGCATGGAAGCCTAAGGTAAAGGACTGTTCGATGATGGATCCTTTTGGAGTGGTGAGGACAATTCTAATGCCTGCCCACTTACTGTTTGAAGCCCATCTACATTCAGGATCCATCCTTCCAGTTGGTCAGCGTGCTCCATGGTTCCCCAGGTGAAGTTAGTGATAAAGTCGGCTAAGACCTAACCTTTAATTTCTGTCCTTGGCTCGTATCTGAGTCCGTAGGATCTCAAATCTGAAGCCCATTTTAATATCCTTCCTATTGCTTTAGGATTTTCACGATGCTTTGTAGGGGAAACTCGGTGAGGACTGTGATCGGAAAGGTTTAGAATTAGTGCTTGAGCTTCCTCGAGACGATTAAGAGGGCTAGCATCAGCTTTTCTAGCCTCTGGTGTCTTGTTTGGGGGTCGTTCATGGAATAACTGGCATAGTATACTAGTATCTGAATGCCTCCATCTTCCTGAACCAGGGTTCTGTTGACTGCTAATTCTGAGACGACGAGGTAGAGATACAGTGTCTCTCCCGAGGAAGGTTTCGACAGTGGAGGAGATGAAGCCAAGTACCTCTTAGCCCTTGAAAAGATGTCTCCCATTCTTCATTCCAATGGAAATCAGCTCCACTTTTCTTCAAGGCTTGAAAGAATGGCTTGCATTTGTCCGTAGATCGGCTGATAAACGGATTGAGTGCTGTAAGATGCCCATTCAGCATCTGCACCTCCTTTACACAGGTGGGCGACGTTATGTTCAGGAATGCAGATATCTAATCGGAGTCGGCCTCGATGCCCCATTGGGTAACCAGGTATCCCAAAAACTTCCCGAAAGCCATACCAAATGTGCACTTCTAAGGGTTGAGGGTTCACCTTATATTGCTTTAGGAGATAAAAGGCTTTATCAAGATGTTGAAGGTGATCAGAATGCTATATACTTTTCACCAACATATCATCGACGCACACCTACATGGCATTTTCGATCAGGTCCTTGAAGATTTTATTTACCATCTGTTGGAAGGACGCCCCTATGTTATTGAGTCTGAAGGGCATCACCTTGTAGCAGTATATTCTCTGACCAGTGGTGAAGGTCATTTTGTCTTTATCTGATGGGTGCACCTTGATCTGATTATAGTTGAAATAGGTGTCCATGAAGCAAAGAAGTTTGCATCCTGTTGTGGCTTCTACCAGTTGGTTGATCCTCAGAAGAGGGTAACTATGCTTTGGGCAAGCTTTGTTGAGATTTGTAAGTCAATGTAGACTCTCCACTTTCCGTTTTTTTTTTCATAAGGATGGGATAGGAGAGCCAGTTGAGGTAAAACGTCTCTCGAATGAAGCCCGTTTGGAGTAGGGGATTGTAAATCACCTAGAGGGGGGTGAATAGGTGATGGCTAATCTAATGGTCACTTAATGATGAATGATGCAAATAATGCGGAAGCTAAAAATAATTATGACCTAATTAAATCTTTTACACTAAACACCACGTATAACCAAAGAGTGTTGCCGAATTCCCCGTGAAGGGCTCTGGACAAACTCCTCTAGATTCCCCTTGAATGGGTTGAGGTGCCGCGTTGGCTCTCTTGGTTGAATACAAGTGTTAGTCAACAAACCCAAGCAAGTATACAATATGAGCACAATGAATATATCAAGCATATAAAGATAGACAATAAAGCATGCAAGATATAAATGAGACAAAGAGAGAGAGTGAGCAATCGCAAACACAAGGGTATGTTTCGAGGTTCGAGCACACTTGCTCTTCATCCCCGCCTTCGACACACGAAGGATTTTCACTATGCAAGATCCCAATGGATCTCTCCTCGGTGCCGCAACACCTACAAGCCCTCGGACTCTCTAGTCCCGTACACACCGCAAGCCCACCGGCTCGCCGAGGCCGCACCTCGAACAACCGAGTCCGCACCCGAACTCAAAACAACGACGAGCACACTTGCCCGTCTCCTCAAAGAACAAAGAAAAGATCTTTGGTGATCACAACACTTTGATCACCTAAAGCACTCTCACTACAACACACCTATAGGATGAATATTCAATGGATGCTCAAGTGTGGTGTGAGAAAAAAACAAGGATGAGAAAGGTGGAGGAAAACTCAAAGACTTTCTTTTAAACACTCTTGATAAAACTTCCCTTTAGATAGGAAATATTTGCTCTCTATTTTGTGGAGAAAACCCTTTTAAAAGTCTGGGAAAAACTGGCTCTAAGAGACTCCAAAATCTTGTCACAAAATAATGACAAGACCCCCAATTTATAGGCTGCCAGAAAACTAGCCGTTGGGATCTGTCAGTACTGCCGGTCGACCGGCCCGGTCGACCGCCAACGGTCGGATTTCTGACCGTTGGAGCCACGGTCGACCGGTGCGGTCGACCGAACTTTCCAGAGAGCACTGCTCTCTGGAGCGGTCGACCGGCACGGTCGACCGTCCACCAGTACACACAGGCGTGCACGTTTGTGCACGTCGGTCGACCGACCCGGTCGACCGACTTCAGGTATAGTCGACGAGTTAAGTCGACTAGTCGACTTGGCTGAAGCCTGAAACAGTTTTTCTGGGATAAAAAGTTTGTCTTTTTGGCTCATATAAAATCCCATAAAATACATAAAAATCTACAAAAATAGTTTTACCAATATACTTTGATATACAAACATGCTTGTACAAAATCAAGGCATGTTATAAAAGATTGGACTATTTTTGTAACTTGGAAATATTTGGCCCATGATAAAAACTGTATTTTTCTAAAACAATATTTTCCAAAATATATTTTTCAAATCTTCATCAAATACAAAAACAAGATATACTTTTAAGGCATAGTGTGTATGGATATGATCCACTACACAATCATAATGAAATATCTATGTTTTTGTCATAAAGCTCTAAACTTAGTTTTGGTTGAAATATATAACTTTGAATACTAAGAACCAAAAACTATGTTTTTCCAAAATGAAAGTCTTTTCTAAATCTGAAAATTCTTTTATGAAAAGACAACAAATTCAAGAGTGTGTGTGTGATATCTACTTGAGCAATCCACCAACTATCTATCCTTTACATTTTTAACTAAAACAAAAACTAAATCTTATACCTAGACACAAGTCTTCATCTTCTTGAAGTCTTCACTTGAAGGCTTCTCATCTTTTTGACTTGGTCCAAGCTTGATCCAAAAGCTCCTTGGATCACACCGTGCTAGCTCCAAATCTTGATATTTTGTTCTTTGTTGAGCTATGCACCTACTAAGATCTTGATAATGAATCTGTCACTAATTAAACACAAGATCATTAGTAAATATAACTTCATGAGTTGATCATCATCAAAACTAGGGTGATAGACCTTTGGGCAAACAATCTCCCCCTTTTTGATGATGACAAAACTCATGGAGTTATACATGCATGGATTAAAGTAAAGCTTCAAGGAAGCTCCCCCTTAATCATGCATAGACATAAATAATAATTTATGACAATGAAGCTCATAAATATGTATGTAAATGAATGACATGTATGCAAATACAACATGTCAAATAATCATAAAACTCATCAAGTTCTTATCTCCATTCATTTGCAAAACAAAACATATATGCATAAATAACAAGGAAGACAAATACTACTCCCGCTTAAGCAATGAAAACATGCATATATACTCAAATACTTCTCCCCCTTTTGTCAATCATCAACAAAGGGTTCAAAGTAAAATCAAATCAAATAAATTTTTCTCCCCTTTTTTGTCAAAAACAAAAGATCAAGAAGGGGTGAAACAAATCAATCAATAAAGATTTATATGCGATATACATTCATGAAGAGGAAGACGCTAAGTTAGCTTCCCTACACATATGCATTACATGAAGAAGGGATGACAAGCCCTAACTTACATAACACATATTATGTAATGCATAAGAGGAGATGTGAAGCTCCCCCTACACACGTATATCATATAAAGAAGAGTTGTCAAGCTCCTCAATTTATAATATACTCAACATGAATCCATATGTAAGAGAGATGTTAAGCTCTCCTTGCATATAAGAAATACAAATCAAACATTTTGAATTTTTCTTCAAAATTTTTGAACTTACTTAATAAAACACATTTTGAGATATCAAATCAACATATTTTTTATTTTGATATCAATAGTAAAAAAAAATTATTTTTCATCATAAACTTTGTGCTTTTTAAAAAAATGTGAGCCAATTGTGAGTTAAGCACATGGAAATCATATATATGTATGAGAAATGAGTATACCAAGTGAAATTGAAACATACATATATATAAGAAATAAAATATGAGTATATACAAAATAAGTTCATATTGATACCAATTGAAACGATTCAATGATACCAATTGACATAACAATAAAATCAAGTGTATATCTCATAACCTACCACCCTTCATATGCATAAGATAAAAGATTTTCAATGAAGCATACAAGGCATAATCGCCCATCCATCCTCCCATAGATGGTAGGGGGTTTTCAAAAATAGATTTGAAAATAAGCTTAGTTTGAAAAACTCTACCAAATGAAGAATTTGCACTAGAAAAATGTTTTAAAACTAGTGAGGAATCCTTCAAGTAAGGAATAAAGCAAAAATGTTTTTCATGAAACACAAGCAAATCACATGGCACTAAAAAACACTCTAATATCCATGAAGTCCATAAAATTTTCAAAAGAGGTGAGTGAACTAGTGTTATGTGGAACATGGTATCATGAAAATGTCAATAAAGCTCAATATTTCTTTAAATGAGAAAACATGAAAATCATCACAAAATTTTTTTATTAAAAATATATATTTCAAGATATATGTATGTTTTGACAACACAATAAGTATACATACATATCTCTTAAACACAATTGAGTCCATAGATTTGCATTAAAAGCAAATGACTCAAGAGGTATACATGTATATCTTAAAGTTTAGCAAAATACACATATACATGAAATGAAAAACACATGATCATAAATCAAATCCAAAAAGTGAGAATATAAGTTTAAAAATGTATGTATCATCAAAACCAAGCAATACAAGCACATTTCATGGGTTCAAATAAGCGTTCAAGCACAAATATAAATAGATTTATTTGTGGCCCACGACATGTACAAGTATAAATCCTAGTGTTGACAAAAACTAACATATAAACTAATATTCAAATCATGAAGCATCAAATCTTTTAGAAAAATAGAATCATGTGTCAATCTCAAAAATTATTTGAAGAACAAATAACTAGTATAAATTGTTTTTGAAAAACTAGTTAAAAAAATCCTTCAAATATATCAAATCTTATATTTTTCATAAACATAACTAGATACATAAAAATTTAAGCACTCATGGTCTATAAGACTCAAAATATTTTTAATAAAAATGTGAGTGTTAAATGATCATGTAAATAGCATTTTTATGAAAATAGTCAATGAAGCTCATAAGTCACATTTTTAACAAAAACACGAAAAATCATTTTTTAATCAAAACACTAATCTTCATGGTATATGTATGATTGATCCAATCCTAACGATACACATACATATCCCAAATCTAAAAGAGTCTATTAATGATGTTTGCATGAAGGCAAGAGACTCACGGGTATACATGTATATTTATTAGATTTGAATTAAAAATACATATACATGAAGTAAAGCATAAGAAATTGGCAAAGCATGTATAAATGAGAATCATCAAAACTAGTCTATACATATGCATAGAGTGGGGACAAATGAGCATGAAGTGCAAATATATATAAAACAAATGTAGCTCACTATTTGTACATGTATAATACAAGTTTTGATAAAAACTACATCTAAGCATGTTATTACCACATAAAGCACATAAAAACACAAAAATATGAACATGCTATATGATATATGAAATAAAAGCATGTGCATAAATAAAAGTAGGAGTTTAAAAATTGTTACCAACTCCAAAGCTCCAAATATGGTGGTCTTTCCACCAAAGCTCCTTGATAGCGATGCATCCAAAAGTATGTCCATCAAGTCTATTGCACCCACTACCAAGGCACCAATTCTCTCACGTTTTGTGAGAGCCCTCACCTACATTACAAGCAAATGGTGGGGGTTTTGGTACCCATATTTTCTTGTAGGGTCCACGGAGGTTAGCTTTGTTGTAAGGAACCCAAAATCTTTTATACTTAGCAAAATTAAAATGATCTAATCTATCATAACAAATTTTGCTAAATAGCCTTTGCGGCCACAATGTGCACATACGTACACCTTAGTATGCTTATGTGTAGGAGTGTGATCATGGTGTGCAACATAAGCAAGATGATGTGCATGAATGAATGGAGTTTGTTTCTTTGAAAACATTGACTCCAACCTAGAATGATTAAAAGCACAAGAGTTCAAAGTTGAACTCAAACCATCCATTTTATTTTTCAAATTCTTAATCTCATTAGTTGTGGCATGCAAGGCATGATGAGATATATGATCATTTTTCTTTTTCTTTTGTGAAACAAAATCCTTTTCTTTTTCAACAAATTTTCTTTTCAAAGTAATATTTTCTTGAAAAATAACTTCTTTTTGTTTTTCCACAAATCAATTTTATTTTTCAAAGTATTGTTTCCTTCACACAAATCATTCAATTTTGAAAATAAGGAAACATTTTCATTTTTCAAATCTTTATTTTCTTTTTCTAAGCATGCAATCTTAGATTTGAAAGAATCATTTTCTTTAAGCATGCAATCAAAGTCCTTTTTCAAATTTTTGTTATCTATTTCTAAACATGCAATGTTAGATTTAAAAGAGTCTTGTTCTACATGCATGCAAGCAATATTCTTTTCAAATTTTATTTTCTTTCTTAAGCATGTCATATTTTTCAAGAATAGTTTGACAAAATGAAGTGAGCTCATCATATGACATCTCCTCATCATCGGATTCGGTAGTTACCTCAAGGGGGTTATCCCCTTGGACCATATAGCACACGTTGGAGGTGTCGCTTCCAACGTCCGAATCGCTCCCCGCATAGTATTGTTCATTTTCACCGAGGGAGATGAGGGTATTCCATACTACAAAAGCCGAATCAAAGTTAGAAAATCTAGATAAATAAACATCATCTAGGGTAGACTTGATAGCATGAAGGGCTTTTGCATTAGCCTCAAAATTCTTACCATCTAAAGAATATGCATTATTAGTAGTGGCAAGATATACATGGAAACCTAAGGCTTTGAGGTACAAGGACATCTTCACCTTCCATATATGGATGTTAACAATGTCAAACATGGGTGGTGACATGAAGTGCATGGTGTGTGTACAAAAATATGTGATTAGCCTAAAAATAAGGATCTTTTACTCTAGGTTGTTAGATCAAAATCAGAGTACCAAGCTCTGATACCAATTGTAAATCACCTAAGGGGGGGTGAATAGGTGATGGCTAATCTAATGGTCACTTAATGATGAATGATGCAAATAATGCGGAAGATAAAAATAATTATGACCTAATTAAATCTTTTACACTAAACACCACGTATAACCAAAGAGTGTTGCCGAATTCCCCGTGAAGGGCTCTGGACAAACTCCTCTAGATTCCCCTTGAATGGGTTGAGGTGCCGCGTTGGCTCTCTTGGTTGAATACAAGTGTTAGTCAACAAACCCAAGCAAGTATACAATATGAGCACAATGAATATATCAAGCATATAAAGATAGACAATAAAGCATGCAAGATATAAATGAGACAAAGAGAGAGAGTGAGCAATCGCAAACACAAGGGTATGTTTCGAGGTTCGAGCACACTTGCTCTACATCCCCGCCTTCGACACACGAAGGATTTCCACTATGCAAGATCCCAATGGATCTCTCCTCGATGCCGCAACACCTACAAGCCCTCGGACTCTCTAGTCCGTACACACCGCAAGCCCACCGGCTCGCCGAGACCGCACCTCGAACAACCGAGTCCGCACCCGAACTCAAAACAACGACGAGCACACTTGCCCGTCTCCTCAAAGAACAAAGAAAAGATCTTTGGTGATCACAACACTTTGATCACCTAAAGCACTCTCACTACAACACACCTATAGGATGAATATTCAATGGATGCTCAAGTGTGGTGTGAGAAAAAAACAAGGATGAGAAAGGTGGAGGAAAACTCAAAGACTTTCTTTTAAACACTCTTGATAAAACTTCCCTTTAGATAGGAAATATTTGCTCTCTATTTTGTGGAGAAAACCCTTTTAAAAGTCTGGGAAAAACTGGCTCTAAGAGACTCCAAAATCTTGTCACAAAATAATGACAAGACCCCCAATTTATAGGCTGCCAGAAAACTAGCCATTGGGATCTGTCAGTACTGCCGGTCGACCGGCCCGGTCGACCGCCAACGGTCGAATTTCTGACCGTTGGAGCCACGGTCGACCGGTGCGGTCGACCGAACTTTCCAGAGAGCACTGCTCTCTGGAGCGGTCGACCGGCACGGTCGACCGTCCACCAGTACACACAGGCGTGCACGTTTGTGCACGTCGGTCGACCGACCCGGTCGACCGACTTCAGGTATAGTCGACTAGTTAAGTCGACTAGTCGACTTGGCTGAAGCCTGAAACAGTTTTTCTGGGATAAAAGTTTGTCTTTTTGGCTCATATAAAATCCCATAAAATACATAAAAATCTACAAAATAGTTTTACCAATATACTTTGATATACAAACATGCTTGCACAAAATCAAGGCATGTTATAAAAGATTGGACTATTTTTGTAACTTGAAAATATTTGGCCCATGATAAAAACTGTATTTTTCTAAAATAATATTTTCCAAAATATATTTTCAAATCTTCATCAAATACAAAAACAAGATATACTTTTAAGGCATAGTGTGTATGGATATGATCCACTACACAATCATAATGAAATATCTGAAATACACCTAGAGGGGGGGTGAATAGGTGTAATTGCTAATCTAATGATCCTTTTAAACTTATGAAATGAGTGATGCAACAATCTCTCAAAAACACAACTAAGAGCCGAATACCCTTGCGAGGTTCTGAACTCCTTCCTCCCAATTCCCCTTAAATGGGTTAGAGGTGCGCAATGCAACCGTGTTGTATTGAGGTGTGATTGATCAATGCCAAGTGTGATGATGAAAATGAAAAACTCACAATGTAACACAACAAGTATAGCAACACAAGATTCCACAAGTAAAATAGCAAGTAAGGTAAACAAATAAGGATTGCACAAATAAAGGTTAGTTCTCAAGCAATAAATTGGAAGTGATATAAAGCAAGAAAGTAAGCAAGAAGAACGCCAAGGCAATCGCAAACAAGATGATTTGTTTCGAGGTTCGAGCCCGTTGCTCTAGTCCCCGCCTTCACCTCCGTGAAGGGTTTCCACTATCCCCTTAGGATCCCGTACAAGTTAGGCCTCCAAAGACCTCAAGCCCGTAGCTTCACCTTACAAAGAAACTCCACCGAGGAGCTTGTCTCCACAAGAACAAGAATTACAAATAGTGATCTTTAAGTAGACCACAACACTCTTTTACAAACACTCTCACTCTTTTACAACTTCACCTATAGAAAGAATATGAAATTTTTGGCTCTATGAAGTGTGGTGAGAAAAGCTTCAGTTGTAGAGTGATATTAGAGATCAAACAACAACTGAAAAACTAATTTTGAAAGAATGGAAATGAAAGCTTTAAACTATTTTTCTCTTTCTCTTGAAAACTATGAAAACTTGTATTTTTCTTGGTAAATAACTAAGGCCTATTCCCCACTATTTATAGGGAGAGAATAGGTTAAAAACTCTGATTTTTCCAACTAATTTGATCAGAAAAGAGTCCCAACAACTCCTAAAATCTCTGTTAAAGAGAAAACTAAAAACAGATTTTCAGAAATTCTAAAAGAGGAAAGAGCCGTTATGGCCTGTTGCAGGCCTACCGGTCGACAGCCGGTCGACCGGGTCCCTGCTGGCAAAAGAGCCGTTGGAGCTTCGGTCGACTGCCAGTCGACCGATCCAACAAAGGAAACACAGTTTCCTTCTATCGGTCGACCGACCCGGTCGACCGAAAAGATACAGAGAGCAAACATCTCTTTTCGGTCGACCGGTCAGTTGGTCCGGTCGACCGACAGACATGCACAACCTGTGCATGTCCGGACACAGCAGCCGGTCGACTGCCGGTCGACCGGTCTGCCTGAAACAGGATTTTTCTGGGCAGTTTTTTGAGATAGAAAAATTTTTAAAAAATCTTTTAAAAACTCTGGAACTAAGTGTTATGCTGAACTTTGTTTATATACATGTTTTAAACACGTTTTTGAAGATATAAAGCTTTGAGTACATGTATGTATAAACCAAGGCATAAACTTAGAAATAAACATTTTCAAAAACATGGAAACATTCAAAACAAGTGTGTGTGCAAATCCTAGAGCCAAATTTCACATATTCTATCTTTAACAAAACTACACTTACAAACTTCTAGGTCTTCAAGACTTCAAGATGGGCTATCTTCACTTGATCTTCAATATTGTTCTTTGAGCCCAATTTGACTTGTCTTGAGTCCAATGTACCTTCCTTTAGGGAAGAATTCATCTCTTTAATGTATAAACCTGAAACACACTTAAACAACAATTTATATTAGTACACATAACTAATATGTTTTGTAATCATCAAAATACACTAAACATGGGTTGATTGTAACCTTGGGCCAACAATATCTATGTTTTTGTCATAAAGCTCTAAACTTGGTTTTGGTTGAAATATATAACTTTGAATACCAAGAACCAAAAACTATGTTTTTCCAAAATGAAAGTCTTTTCTAAATCTGAAAATTCTTTTATGAAAAGACAACAAATTCAAGAGTGTGTGTGTGATATCTACTTGAGCAATCCACCAACTATCTATCCTTTACATTTTTAACTAAAACAAAAACTAAATCTTATACCTAGACACAAGTCTTCATCTTCTTGAAGTCTTCACTTGAAGGCTTCTCATCTTCTTGACATGGTCCAAGCTTGATCCACAAGCTCCTTGGATCACACCGTGCTAGCTCCAAATCTTGATATTTTGTCCTTTGTTGAGCTATGCACCTACTAAGATCTTGATAATGAATCTGTCACTAATTAAATACAAGATCATTAGTAAATATAACTTCATGAGTTGATCATCATCAAAACTAGGGTGATAGACCTTTGGGCCAACAGGGATCACCTTCATGCTGATGCCACGACTCCTTTCTTTGTTCATTCTCCTGGGCCTTTGATTTATTGACTTGGAGTCCGCCTTGATGGAGAGCCTGTGACAGATGACCGTAGGGTCAATTTCTGGCATGTCGGTGGGAGAGCATGCGAATACATCAATATTTTTGGACATGAATTGTTTGAACAACATCTTTTCTTGTGGGTGCAGGTTTGAACCGATTCGGAGGGTTCGTTCGGGGTGCGTGAGTCTACCCTGAATAACTCTAGCTGCTCCTCCTCAGTTCTGTTATCATCGTTTCCTGACACAGTAGGTGAGTCGGGGTTAGGGCTTTCACTGCACCTTAATTGCTATTGCTCAACAATTCTCTTCTACTTCTCATCCACAGGAGAGTCTTCGTTAGGGCTTGCTCAGGAGGCCTTTTGTGCCCAGCCTGATCTCTTTTGGTCTACTGTAGTAACCGTTTTAGCCATCGCCTAGTCACCCCTTATATTGGTCATACCGGATGGTGTGGGGTACTTCAGCAACTAGTGATGCGTGAAAGAGACCGCTCTCATCATGTGGATCTATGGCCTCCTGAGGATGGCGTTATAAGAGAATTGGATGTCTAGAATGTAGAACTTCGTGATGACATTAAATGGATCAGCGCAGACTGAGAACTTAACCGTACCGGGGAAACGGTCCTATTTCTGTCGAATCCGTAGAGAAGTGATTGGGTTTGGGGGATGATCAATTTTCAGGCCAGCTAGGGAGTATCCTCCATTCGATCCTGAGCGTAGCCATAAAGGATGTTGACGCTACTTCTCTCGCCCACCAAGATCTTCAATACTTTGCAGTATCCGATATGTATCATCACTACCAAGGTGTCATTATGCGAGAAGCGCATGGGATACGAGTCTTCTTCTGAAAAAAAGACTGGCTCACTAGGAGGTGTAGGAGGGCGAGTCACAATTGTTAGATAGTTGTCCCTCCAGGCTTCGTTGACGTAGAGGGTCCTCTCCTTGGCAGTGGTGCCTTCTATCGGGGAGTTTCTGAAGATGCGTTTACCTCTCGATATTGAACAAGGATGCTTCCCGGATGCTCGACTATGGTTTCGGGCTGCCTCTGCACTCTAACCTCCATGGGCAGTTGTGGGTTGAGAATGAACTCTTGAAGATATTCTTCGTTGACCAGGTAATGAAGGTGTCATCTGAGGGTTCAGCAGTCTACTGTAAGGTGGCCCCTCCCTTCGTGGAAGGCATAGTAATTTTGAGATCCAGGCCCTCTTGGGTTAGGTAGGCGGGGTCTGGTCGGACGCCTGAACCAAAGATGGTCTTTGATGGCATTGAAGATCTAATCGATCGGTACCCAAACGGGGTGAGGTCGAGTTCTGCTTCGCTCCCCTTGCTAGATTCGACGGCACACTTCAATGGCTTGCGGATAGCGAAGCAATTGTGGCTCGAATTCTTCCTCGGGGGAATTATGACTTCGGCTTCTCAGCCTTAGGCCCTTGTCTCGGGAGGTGACTGGATGTCGCCCAAGTCGTCTCTTCTATTTGAATGTACTTCTGGGCTCGGACGAGGATATCTGCCATCTTGATTACATCATTCTTCACCAAATGTTTGTAAAAGGGATTGGTGACCTGCATCCCACTGATGAAGGCGACAACGGCTATGTCTTCATTACAGTTATACACCAGTGCCATCTGGCTCTAAAAGTAATTAACGTAGCTCTTAAAACTCTCCCCAGCTTTCATCTTTACCGTGAGGAGGTAGTTGTTGTTACTTTGGAATTCTCTTTGAGAAGCAAACTAGTTATAGAATGCATCAGTTACTGCATGAAAGTCCCAGAGCGAGTTCCTCAGGAGCAAGTGAAACTAGTGGTAGGCAACTCTCTTGAGGCTGGATGGGAACGCTCGGTAGAGAAGGATGTAATCGTGAGCATAGACTGACATCTTGTCCTGGTACTGGCGGAGATGTAAGAGGGGGTCGGAGGTTCCCGAGTAGTAGTCAAAAGTTGGCATCACGAACTTCTTCGGGAAGCGGAGCGGAATATTTTCCTTTGACAATGGTGAGTCGGTGGGTCTCATTCCGCTGTACTCCATCCCTTTTAGAAACTGTCAACTTGGTTGATTGAGTATTTCCTAGACCAGATCAGCGATGTTCTCTATGCGAGAGATCTTCGGGGTTCGGGTGCACTCAGAGTTCTCGAAGTCCTTACTAACTTCATGGGTCTCCGATCGGTTACATCTCGAGCTCTCGGTAAGGGGGCGAATTCTCGTATACGGGTTGGTGATGGGGGAGCCCACTCGTTTCTTCCCGCGGTGGGAGTAGATTACGACTTCTGATGTGTTCTGATTTGTTTGAGGAGTCCTGTCTGGACATAGGCTGTCACTTCCCTTTCACGAGTAGCAACTTCATTTAGCCGGATCATCTTCGTCTACTAGTTCTCCATTTGCTTCTGCTGATGGAAAACATATGGAGAAGTTGGTCGACGTTGAGCGGTGGCTCGGGCTCAGCGGTCTGCATCCCAAGTGGTAAGACAGTGTTGAAATGAGAATCTTCAGCATCAGAAACGTGGACATCGAATAGGTTGGGCCGATGGTTCGCTGGTTTAGCCGCTTTAATAACTTTCCCTTTTTCTTTCAGGTCGGTGGTGGCAGTTGTAGCCTGGTTGACGCTCTTTCTTGACGGAGCCATCTCGGTCGTGTAAGATAGTTTAGAGGAAAAGGTGAGATATTGGATGGCGAGAGATCCCAAATAAGTATTCAAAAGCTCTCAATTAAAGCACCAAATGCAGTGAGTAAATTCCTAAGGAATCAATCCACACACCAAAATAATAGGGGAAGATCGCTAAATCAAAATCACAGCAAGCACAAACACACAGATCTTATATGAACTCGATGCGGGAAAAACTAAGAAGAGAGAGGAAACTCCACTATATTAATGGTGATTACAGGTGGGATTCTCTATTGTGTTATGATTTCTGAATTCTGATCATGATCCCTTTTCTCGTTGGGGGATCTATTATTTGTACAAGTTGTGTCAAATAGATAAGGTTAGAGAGTCCTGCTCAATTTTTATCTTGATGGTGGTTGAACTGAATATCCCAGTTTAAATTGAGGTATGAGAAAGTCTAACTCTATCGAATAGTCTGTGCCTTGCTGTAGATAAGGATGAATTGCTCTCGAGGGGCAACCGCCCCGTTTGAATGAGGATCAGACTTTAGAGGTGGAGATCCCTAGTAACTGAATTTACTTCTTACTCTAATTATCTGACCTGCTTGGGATTCAACCTGGATGTAGACTTTGAATTAAGTGTCCTGGAGGCAGCCACATGACATGTATCCCTTAGGCAAATAGACACGTGTTATAATCTCAGGCGGGTCAGAATGTGACCACTACACATCCTCGACTTGAATTCTTATATTTTTGTATAAATAATCAAAATCTCATGGTCTGCTATGTTAAAATTGACCAATATTAGCTGGTGAAATTTGTGTGTATAACCATTTCTCTAGCAACAAAAATTTAATCAGACCTACTTTGTTCGAAACCCCAAGTTCAGGAGGCTGTTGATAAGACACAGGGCCCCTGAGGCAGATCTTTGTGGAGTTCTTGAAGAGTGTTGTGAATTCGGGATGCCCCTACGACCGGATCGACTGGGCGGCACAGCGAAAACTAACCACAAGATCTACTATGGTAACTAGAAGAGGAGAAGAAGATATTCCAAAAGTATATAAAAAGCCAACACAATATAACGTGGTTCTACCGGTCAAACAGATTGTGTATACGTCCACAAAAAAAAAGGGAGAAACTTTATTAAACTATGAGGAGTATAATAAGAATTACTTACAGCTCTCGCTGAGAAGATTATAAGACCTTAATGGCCGCCAAGAATAGCGAGCCTTTATCGCTAAGCTTCTCTCACGAATCTCTTATCTAGATGACTTAGGAATTACGAATTCATCAGATTACATTGAAAGTCACCTCCAAGGGGTTATTTATAGACGATAGAACTCTCCTCGTCCTAAACAAACTTTATCAATACAAACAATCATCATCTCAAAATAAAGAAAACTCGAATCCAACTCGAATCTGGAAATAGATCCAGAAAAAAACTGCCAGATCCGACATTATTCGACTAGGCAGGGTATTAGTTGACAAGGCAGGGTATTAGTCGACTAATGTCATGTATTAGTTGATTAGGCCCAAATATTAGTCGACTACTATGACAAAATTCGAGAACCCCAACTCTCTGTCTGGCCAACCTAGTAGATTATATAATGTATAAGTCGACTAATCCATATGAATAATCGATTATACTCAGTATTAGTCGACTGGTAATGTGCACAGCTCCTTGTGCACGTCTGTTCTTTAATCTTCGAAGTTTTGTCTACTTTGACTAATCCATATGAATAATCACGACATATTCCTGTCACAATTCTTAACAATCTTCCCTTTGACTTGAATACGTGAATAGCCACAATGTTCCATGTGCTCGCGTTTACGCACAATTGAACAAATCTTGACTTCATCTCTATCTCACTCCCTCTTTTCCATAACCCCCTCATGAGGTTCGCAACTTAATTAAGTCGAATAAGTTCATTCCCAACTTGAACTTTATCACCCAACGTTCTCTTTGATCCACACAGAATTTATGAGAATTTGCTCCACCATAAAAGTAACGATCTAGACTTTCATATATGCCAATGCCGCCTAGTCCCAATCTGCCTTTGGGGTACAACTAAATATCCGAGCTCGAAACCATCGTAGTTTTTGATTGTTCCATAAAATCACATTTGAAGCCAAGGATAACTGCAATCCACCAATTGTAACTTTCGAATTTCGCAATATATACACATTATGATATGTTTAGCCTGAAACTTCATATCGGCCTCTTTAGAGACTTCTATTAAATCAGCTTTAGAACTGAAACTGAACTCTTTTCTATGTAGAGCTCCAAGAGAGATGAGATTATATCTTGAATTGGGAATATAACGAACGTCTTGAAGAGTAGTGATGCATCCATCATTAGAATGAAATTGAATTATTTCTTCGCCAATCACCTTCCTTGTAGCAGAATTCTCCTTGAAGACTTCTCCCTATTAAACTGAAGTGTATGAGGAGAACATCTTCCTATTGGAACTGGTGTGTTGTGAACATCTAGGGTCAATAATTCATCTATCTTTATTACCAACTGATCTATTTGTAATAGATAGAACTTCGCACTTATTTTCATCTTCTCCAATCAGTTCAATGATATTAGCATCTGATTGTTTCTTCTTTCAAAGCCAACAGTTAGCTCTAATTTATCCCTTCTTGTGATAATAGTTGCACATCAAATTTTCATGTCTTGAATTACCCATGGAACTTCTATTATTAGTCTTCTTTCTTAAATAATGAACTTGCTCGGAATCATCATGATGAGATTCACCCATCAATTGAGTGTCAATTTTGTTCTTGTTGAGCAAACGCTCCTTGCCCTCATTGACCTTGATTGTTTACTTGCCTCTACAGATAATAGCTTTCGTAAATCTCTTTTATGAAAAAAATAAAAAACACAGTAATAGAAGTGCTTGTCCTCATCTTCTATCTTAATATCTATCTTATCTAGATCATTGATAATAGAGAAAAATTCTTCAATGCGAGACTTGATAGGTACCTTTATGCATGCGTAGAAAAAAGAGACGATATTTCAGAATCAACCGATTCGCCAATGACTTCTTCAGTAGTGGTCCTGAAGTCGCTCCAATAATGAGGATGTTATTTTCTCTAAAGAAAACTCATCCAACGCTTCGTCCGCCAAGAAAAGTTGAATAGTTATCAATAGGGGTACCATCGGATCGGATACGGATCGGATATTCTATTTACCACATTCATATCCCACCCAACTTTCGTATACGGATACGGATACAGATATTATCGGGTGTGAAAAAATGATATCCGTATCCGCTAAAATCGAATACGGATCGGATATTAGCGGATTGGATCCGGATACTAATCGGATTTTTGTTGAATACTCACGAAAGTCGGTATACAAGTACTTCATTTATTTTTCCCTTGGCATCAAGAACTTTTAGATACTCTATATCATTACCAAGTAATTCCATCATTAAGTGTGACAAAGAATGATCACAAGGTATATCTTAATACAAGTGCAATAATTAGCTATAAACAAATAAATGGCTGCTAGTAAAGAGATATAGTAGAGCTATCCCTATAAAACAGGAACCATTATTAAGCTTGCCAATGAGTTTTGTATGAGAACTGCTGCCATGGTCGCACTCTTTTCTAAGAACTGCGACCAAGGTCGCAGTCTTTTTCTGAAGACTTCTGAGAACTGCTACTATAGTTGCAGTCCTAATTACACTGAAAATATATGATTTTAGCAAATCACATGCATAGTTTAATGATTATTCTTATGTTTTAATATTATAAAACTTTGATTCATTTGAGAGTCAAGAATTTGTTACCTCTCAAAAATCTCAATTGGAGCAATTCGAAGACTCAGCCGCCAGCTGAGAGAGCGCAACGTGGCTGAATTTTAATCACACTTTTGAGTGCTGGTAACATGGTCGCAGTTTTTTATGAGGACAGTGATTAAGTCACAGTATTTTTATGAGAATTGTTGCCTTGCCTGCGGTCTTTTCTAAGTGGTCGCAGTCTTTTTCTAAAGACTGCTACCTTAGTCGCAGTCTTTTTCTGAGGACTGCTACCAAGGTCGCAGTCTTTTTCTGAGAACTGCTACCATGATCACAGTCCTAATTATACTGATAATATATAATTTTAACATCTCACATGCATAGTTTAATGATTATTTTCTAATGTTTCAATATTATGTTTAATTGTTGACCTGATAGCTACAAATGCTCTTAGTTACTTCTTATTTCTCCAACTTCAATTATGATGTAAAAGAAATACTATGATGGTCAAAAAAATAAATAGAGAAGTTCACATGGATATGCAAACGATACCAACCAAACAAATACTTTATTAGTGAAATCTCAGTTCAAGCTGCACTATCTCAAAGATGCATGGAACATTCATAAAATGATGCTATTATGGAGATAACAATGCAAGAAGGATCCATTCCAAATACTTCCAACAAAAAAAAAATAATACTAATGATAATAAAAACAATGGATATTACCTGATAACAGGACAAAGATTATGTATTGTCATAGCGGAGGGGTATGCCTACGAATAGAATGCACATCAGTTAAAGGCACATTCTTTATGGTATATTGTCTTCTATCTGCATTACAATTTCACATCAGTAACTTTAAAGAGAACTTAGAATATAAAGGTACTAACATATCAAGCCCAAAAAAAAGTTTAAAGAAAAGAACTTGCTTATTTTCTCTCAAAAAAAAAAAACTTGCTTAACCTTTTGCTTGGGTTGTTCCCAAATGAGTCATCCCAATCATAACTAGGCTTATAGGGTATCCATCTCTGCCAAAAACAAAGAAAATGCAAAAAACAATCAATGAATTAATTTCTCAAGGGATCTTCCTACAAATAGAAAATTGGATGTAAAGAGATGAGAATTAATGGATGCAAGAAGACAGGCAGACATAGTTTTCTAATGTATACAATAATTGATCAGAATTAACAAAATTGAGAAGAGCAATATAAATTGAGAAGAGCAAAAAACAAATAATTTTTGAATTATAAGAGAAAATAGATGAAACGAATCATAAATTCATAGATGTAATTGCCACCCAACAAATACCCTTTCCTTATTACAAAATTTTATCCAGAAAATATTAAGTTGTGCTATAACTTGTAAATTTGTAGTGTAACCACTTTGCCACAAGATAACAAAGATAAAACTGACAGAATAAAATTTCAGCCAAACTGTCAATTAATTAATTAAGAGAGAAAACTCACAGAATAAATTTTGAAATCGAGATTTTCATTAGACTCTGGATTCGTCGGAGTGGAGAGCTCGTGTGAAGAGATCGAGATTGAACACCGCTCGAAGCGGAGCTCTGGCGGTTCAGATTGAGGGAGGGGTTGATGAGGGGAAGAAGAGAGCTTGTGGGCGGAGGCGCCTGGTCAGACTCGTCAGATGGGAGAGCTCGTGGTCGAAGAAGAGAGCGTGAGAGCTGAGAACTAAGAAGCGATCGAGATTGAAAGAGATCGAGGGAGATCGAGAGGGAAAGGGGGTTGCCTGGCTGCTCGTCAGTGAAGAGAAAAGGTGAGGGAAAGATGGATCTCAGATTCTCAATGAGTCAATTCTCAAACCCTAAAGGATAATATAGTTATATATACTTATATATATTTATATTATATATTTATATAACATATAATATTATAATAGATCTGATAATAGTGCCGATATCTGAATCTGGATCCAATATTATTAACTCTATTCGAATCTGTGTTCGTATCCGAATAAGAATATCCGGATCCCGATCCGAATCCATCGGATGCAAAAAAGAATGCATGCGGATATCCGAATCCGAATGGCACCCCTAGCTGTCAAGGCTTTCTTATACAACTAATCTAAGCCGAAGAAAGGAAATTTTTGAGGCAAATAAGATTTAAAGACAAATAAAATAGAAGAAAAAGTATAAGGTGAACAAAAAAAATTTGAGATAAAATAAATAAAATATAAAATAAATGAAGGAAAAAAACCTAAGAATAAAATAATCAGAGATAGTAAATTATAAGAAGCAAGACATAAAGGACAAACTCTGAGTAAAAAAGAAAAATGTATGGAAAATCTGAGAAAGGAGAAATAAAAAAATATAAGAGATAGTACAATATAAAAGAAAAGAAAACTAGAAATGAATTTCTGAGATAAAAAGAAGAAAGATAAATAATTCTGAGGGAGAGTAAAGACAAAAAGGAAATAAGACACACACATAGAGAAATAGATATTAGTATAATTCTAGTATTATAATTCTTTAACTGTGTGTAAGTTAAGAAAGCAAAAAAAAAATAAATCTAAAAGAGAATAAAATATAAATAACACAAAAATGTGATATAAAATAAAGAAAAATCCCTAAGATTTTTATATAAAAAAAATATTTGTATCTAACGGGCTAGGGCCTATGTGATCATTCACATAGTTAGGGGTCTTAGAGACCCCCAAACAACAAACCAAGTAAAAGATCAGGTAGCATGTAAGATATCATTGATTCCAATTATTTTCAAGAGAACAAGATTTCCATGGGGAAGAACATCCGCCCATGGACCCAAGTCCTCTATTCACCAAAAAATTTTAAGCAATAACTGGTAAAATTGGTATTACCTATAAGCAATAGCTACATATTCCTTTTTCTTTTTCTTTTTTTAAAGAAAGATAGAAATTAAATTTACCAACAGGATATAGAGATAGGTTACTTTATTTCGAAAGTTGGACAAAGGATCTAATCTTTTGGTTAATTTTGATTTAAATCCCTCATTTTCAAAGAAATCACCCCAAATGGAAACTCTAAGTTATAACAGTGCTAATTAACGAAAAAGAAATTTGCAAAGGGTAATTCAATGAGAGCAGAGATTTCCACCCCAAAAAGTGATGAAGGCACCCCCAATGTTGAAGGGCATCCCCAAATTGATGAAGGCACCCCCTCTTTTTTTAAAAAAATTTCCAAAATGTCATCTTCTTCTCCTCCTCTTCCTCTCCTTCCTTCGCTGGCGACCCCCGGCCTCCGCCCCTCCCTCACCGGTGACCACCTCTTCCACCCGACCTCTCTGCCCTCTCTCCTCCTCCCCCTGACCTCCCTGCCCCCTCTCCTCCAGATCTGGGGGGAGGGGAGGACGGGTGGGTGGGTGGGGGAGGAGATTGGGGGAAGTATGGGCAGAGGGTGGGGGAGATCCGGGGGAGAGAGAGGGCGGGGAGCAGATGGGGTGGGGGAGGGGAGGAGGGGAGGGGGAGGCCGGGGAGAGGGGAGGCGGGAGGAGGAGGAGGAAGAGAAAGGGGCATTTTGGACCTTTCACCAAGGGTGAAAATTGTCAAGAAGTAATGGCAAACTTGTAATAACTTATGGGATGCTTTCATCATTTTTGGGGTGGAAAATTCACTCACCCCAAAAATGAATAAAATACTTCGACCATGCGATCGATGAAAGAAAGGGTAATTGATGGACTACCATATACAATTAAAAATCAATAAACAAACAAATAAATAATATCCAAAGAAGAAATTATTCAAATCGTGGTCATGCATGGATCAAATAGAGAAGACCTCCATCTCGTCAATAACATCAACAAAAAATGGGTCATTCCTCCTGACAGTCTGGATCTTCGAGAGGAGCTGGTGTCTTGGAAGGAGCTGGAAGAGGTACCCAAGTGTCAAACGGAGGACCCGATGCAGGAAAGGGCTGCACAAGGCCTCTCAGAAGTTGAACAGGCCAAGCGTTCCTACTATAGATCTCGTCGACGCGTGTCTGGAGATAGCGAATAGATGAGAAGATGTATTGCAGGTCATTCTGAACTCTATGCTTCATCCTTTCAAAATTTGCGGTCATCTTCAGATCATGCTCCCGAAGTTGAGCAGAGAGAGCTGAGTATGGGTCATTGAAGCTGAGGAGGCTGAAGAGGATCCAGTGGCAACAGCAGAAATGATAGGAGCGGGCTGAGGCAGGAGCTCACTCCCTAGCACGCACCCTCTTAAGGAGAATGTTGTTGATATCAACAGATGGTTCGATGGACCGTTCAGCAGAAAAATCAAATTTTAATTATTTGAAGAGTCGGTTAATGAGCATCCCAAATGGTAAGTATCGGTTTGGGATCAAGAGGTGCTCGGAGACCAGGAAATCGATGATGAGCTTAGAAATGTTAACTCTAATGCCTTTCAGAAGGTAATAGATTAAGAGAGAAGCAGAACCCCGAGCATTACTATATTCTCCTGACTTTGGCAGGTTATTATAGAACACTATTTTGGATAGGACTTGGGCGGTAAGTGATAATACTTCACCTTCTCGTTCCTAACTAAAGCAGGGTTGTCATCATCGTGAAGTAGGAGAGATGCAGTGAGGGCAGATTCACTGTCAGGATATTCAAAATCATGTATATCAACATTATATATATCTACACCCTCACAGAAGAGATGTAGCAGATGGGCAAATAGATTTAAAGAAATGTTAATGTGCTTGCCCAGAACTCTAAATCTGACATGATTGTTTTGGAAAGTCAGATTTGAGTAAAAAAAAATGCACAATCTCAGGGTAGACAGGTTCCTTAATGGTGATAAGGTATTCAAGAGAGATTGTGCTCAAATGATTGCTAAATTCAAGTGCTCAAAATTAGCGAGCACAATAATTCTACCAGAAATAACATACTTATTATGGATCACAGAAAAATCTATGAGATGCATTCAGAGAAATAAAGGGGTTTGATGATGATTCGGGTTGTTTACCCTTCTCAGATCTAAGCCTTTTTAACATGGTAAAGATAGGAAAATGATAAACAAGAGTTTGGCACGAATTTTAGAAAGATTTCTAGAAAAAAATTATGAAATAAAGAAGTTTTTGGGAGATTAGGAATTACACCTCAAAAAACCCAAAATTTCTCCTTGAAAACAGGTGAATCTAAAGTTTCGAGGAAAGTCCAACAAATTTTAGGGTTTAATTTGAGATTGGAAGGGATTTGGGAGAGATGGGAGGAAGAGAAATAGGGAGGAGAAGAAGAGAGAGACGGTGGAGAAGAAAAATGAGAGAGAATTAGGGATTTTAGGGTTTTTAAAAACAGGCAAAAAGACAGAAGACCCGACTCACGGTCGACCGTCCAGTCGGCCAGGGTCTAACCGAGAGCTTTTCGGTTACAGTCGGTCGACTGTTTTAGGCCAATTTTTTTTTTTGTATTTCAGGTTTTCTCGGTCGGTCGCCCGATCGATCAGACCTATATCAGGTCAACTTAATAGACTGGTCGGTCAACCGTGACTGCCCACAAAATAGATTTAAAAAATATGAATTCAGGGCTTTTGAAAAATATTTTTACTTGGAGGTTTTTATACATACAATAGAGAAATAACACCAAAAATCTTATAGGCATGAAAAATACATGAAAATGATATTGAAATATTTTTTATTATTATATTAAAAATATATTTTTCAACAATTAAATCATATATTTAAGCAATTAAAAAACAAGATGTTGAAGCCGAATAACCTTAACGGGTTCTGAACTTCTCCTCGTCATTCCTCTAGATAAGAGTTGAGTCGCGCAATTGCTATCTTAATTTATTGCTTATATGGTTTAAATACAACACTCAAGCGCAAGATAGATATATAAACAAGATATATATACATGTATATGAGCAAATAAATTAATCTATATACACATATATGCAAAGATATCTATCAGCCAAATGAGCATGAGAAAATACTGTAAACATGGGCAAGCAATTCATGGGCTAGTAAAGAATAAAAACAATGTTAACGGACTAGCTCAAATATAAGCAAGCCATAAAAACAACAAAAAAATCATGTATACATAACTAATGCATATTAACACAAAAGAAAAGCTAGCTAATCCTATACATATATAGATATAGCTAGAAATAAAATTTTCAAATGGAGAAGTTACCAAACCATAGACAATCTCCAAAATATGTGTTTTTTGATAGCGATGCAATATAATGATTGATCCTTTGAGCTTTAATGCATCCACCACCAAGTATCATCTCCCCCTATGCCTTGGAGGAGGACGACATACCTACTCAATCAAGTTGGGTGTGTTATTTGGTACCCAAATCTTTTTGGGTCCTATAGGGTTAGTGCTTTCTCGAACCCTAATATTTTTGTTTAACATGTTTAACTTAGCATAACAAAATTTTAATAAACGGCCTTTGCGGCCGCAGTATGCACATGTTTACACTTTTTCATACATGAATGCATGCTTATGTTGATGTGTATGTGCATGTTGTGCATATTTTTCATGATGTGTGTGAGATGAATGAGGTGTATATTTCCTTTGCGTTTTTCCCTTTGGAAACATAGAAGCAAATTTGTTCATGTCAAATGCACACTTTTTCAAAGTGGTATCCAAATTATCAATACATTTTTGGATATCTAAAAATTCATTTTTGTTAAAAGCAATATTAGGGCTTTTACCCTTACAAACAAGTTTAAATTTATCAAATTCTTTTTCATTTTCTCAAAAAAATAGATAAGTCATTTTTCTCTTTAAAAATAATTTCTAACTTATTCTTTAAAAAGTAATTTTCTTTTTCAATTTTTTATTTTGTGCAAGAGAAATTTCATATCTATTTTGTAATTCTTCAAAAAATTGTGCAAGTTCATTCATAGTTAAATCATTATCTGCTAAAGAGGTTTCGAGATTTATCATGGAAGTCTCCTCTCTGTTTGCCATGAAGCAAACGTATGTGGCATCAATCTCCTCTTCGGAATCTGTTTCTGAATCATCCTAAGTGGCTACCATCGCCTTCTTCTTCTTATGCACGTTTTTAGAGGTAGTGGCTTGAAGTGAGGGGCAATCCGCAATTAGATGACCCGTCTTCTTGCAATGAAAGTAAGGACCCATCTCCTTTTTATTCTTTTCGAATCTCCCTTGATATCTTCTTCTTCAGAAGTTACTTTGTCTTCCCTTTTTATAAAACATCTTGCTCACTTTCCTCATGAGCATGGCAAAGTTCTCATCATCATCTTCTGACGATTCTTCTTCATCAAGGATGAGGGAGTAGCCTTCGTTTTCTTCTTTGAAGTCTCCCTTTCTTCTCACACGTTTATTTTCATCTCATGGGTTTTGAGATTTCCAATGAAGTCGGAGAAGTCCATCTCCTCTCTATCATTGAGCTCCTTAAGGGTTATCGCCTTGACTTTCCAATCTTTGAGAAGAGCTCTAATGACATTGCGGATCTTTTGGTCATTGTCAATGGTATCACCTAAAGAAGATAATCCATTAGTAACCTAGGTGAACCGAGTAAGCATCTCATCAATACTTTCATTTTCAAGCACGTAAAAATTCTTATATTGAGAACGAAGTAAGTCAACTTTAGATCTCTTGACTTGCGACGTCCCTCATGAGTAATGATAAGATCATTCCAAACCTAATAAGTGGATTTGCAATTAATTACACGAGAAAGATCATCATCATTTAATGCTTGTGTAAGTGCATATTGGGCTTTAGAATTGGCCTCATAGTCCTTAGCGGTTGCTTCAGATCATGTATCCTCATCACTGTGAGGTTCAACAAATTCTTTGGTAATGGTCTTAGCAACTCTAACTCCTAGGGACTTAAGGAATAGGCTCATCTTGACCTTCCAAATGGAGAAGTTCAACCTACCAAATTTGGGTGGGGACTTGATGCTAGAGAAGTAGTGTGATGCCATGAAAACAAGTATAAGTGTACAAACAAATAACAAATGCAACAAATGAATATAACCAAATAAAAGGATCTCCCTAAAGTGGTTAAACCAAAACTAGGGTTAGCCTCTGATACCAATTGTAAATCACCTAGAGGTAGGTGATGGCTATACTAAATGGTAAATAATATAGAATTAAAATTCATTTGCTAGCAACCTAGCAAATATCAATTACAACTCAAGAAATACTTACAAAACGTAAACAATATAAGTGTGCAAGTAAATAAAGAGAGAGTAGAGTGAAGATAGAAAGAGTAAGCAATCGCAAACACGATGATATGTTCCGAGGTTCGAGCCACTGCTCTACGTCCCCGCCTTCAACAGTATGAAGGATTTTCATTATGACTGGTCTCTCTAGATCGTCAACCGTTATATGTTCTCACTAAAACTCAATAGACTCACAAGTCCTCTCTCGCGGTATCGCAACACCAACACAGAGCTCATTAGCTCACTTGAGGCCGCAACCTCTACAACTTCACAATAGAAGAAAATTGGTGATATTCTCTTGATCACAAAAGGCTCACAAGTACAATCCTATGATCAAGATGAGAAAGTAAAATTCTTTGGGATTGTGTAGTGAAAATAGCTTGTAAATATGTAGAGGGAAGGCTCAAGCTAAAAACAAGAATGTGAAATTTTGGCTCAAAAGAAAATCTTTTAAGAAAAAACTAAATCTTGTTGTAAACTTGTAAAGACTTAATCAAAACTTATAAAACTCGTTAAATCTTGTTGTTGGGTTTTTCTACAGTCTCGCTACTTATAAGGGATGAAAATATGAGGAGAAAACCCAAAAGAGTCATTGGAAAAAATACCCAAAAAGAAGATAAACCAGAATATAGTCGTTGGAAAAAATCAGAAGGAAATCTTTCTATCGATCGACCGGCCGATCGACCGCCAATGATCAGATTTTTAACTGTTGGGATAGTGGTCGACCGGTCGGTCGCATGTTCTTCCCAACCAGAGAGCAAAGCTCTCTGTCGGTCGACCGGGGCGGTCGACCGGACCCAACCAAGAGCAAAGCTCTTGCAGTCGGTCAACCGCAACAGTCGACCGAAGTGCACGTAATATACTTTGGTGTAAGTTGGTCGACCGATCGGTCGACCGACAGAGCAAATCTGCTCTGCCTACAGTCAACTAGTCGGTCGACCGACCTAGGACCAAAAGCTTGATATAGAGATCTTTTTGAAACCAATCTTTTTTCGACAAAAACTACTTTGATCTTTAAACACAAAATAGAGTTCGATGGACTTGATAGAACCAGTGTGTGATTATAGATCAACGTAAAATAAAGTTAGAACTGTATTTTGTAAAACTCTTTTCTAAATCGAAAACTGATTTTTCTAAAACTCGTTTTTCCGAAATTCGATTTTGAAAATGACAAAGAGAAATGTTTTAAACTCTTTTCAAAAACACTTAGGAGTATGAAAGATATGTGTGTGTGTGTGTGTGTGAATCTCAAATGTACCAACCTATATCATCTTGGTTTTAACAAATGACTATAAATCCTATCTAAAATACAAAAAGCAAAAATACAAATCTTGATATAGTCTTCTCTTGCAGTCTTGATAGTTGAGCTCTTCTATGTGCTTAGGCTTTGGGATCTACATCTTCTTGGCTTTCAAACGTGTGAGTCTTGTGATAGAGTCGAAATGCAACAAAAAGTTAATCTGAAACTTTATTAAACAAAATTGTTAAAAACATAACTACATATGTTTCGTTATCATCAAAACTAGGGCTAATGGCCTTTGCGCTAACAGGACTCTCTGGTGAAGTACTTTGCGTTGAGTAACCAAACACGTATAGCTCTCGTGCTGTTGATAATTCTTCACCTGATGTTTAAGAAGAGGCTCTAATTTGCTTCCTTTACATGCCTAAATCCAAGACCCCTGAGCGCCTTTGATTTTTTGAGATGGTCCCTTCTTCTAAGAAACATGTGTGTGCATCCCGGACTAGTAGAAGTTTCTCATGATGCCTTCCATTTCTCTACAGGCTGCCTTCAGTAGAAATCCTTTGCTCATTTGGAAGGAGGGGATTGCCACCGGGGAGGCCTTGATTAGGACTTCTCTACCCACGTGAGAGAGTAGCGAGCTTTTCCAGCCTTTCATTTTTTCGTGCATTTTCTCAATCAGGTGCTTATAGTTTGGTGTTGGTCTGTTTGTGAAAAATGGGGGAATATTAAGATAGAGAAGAAACTAGACTCCAAGAACACCTACTAATTCTGCCTTAACACTTCCCAAGATGTTATTAGTGAAAAAAATAAAAGACTTTGAGTAATTAATCACCTGGCCTGACCAATTGGAGAAGATGTCGAGGATCTATTTGGTGGTCTCGAGATTCCCGACAGTTGCTTCCCAGAAAATCCTGAGGTCGTCGACGAACATGAGGTGTGAGATGGCGAAAGCTGCATAATTGATCCTCAAACCCTTAAAAACCCTTTTTCTCTCAACTTCACAAAGGAGAGAAGATAGGACTTCCATGTAGATAATAAATAAGTACAAGGATATGGGGCACCCTTGACGTAGACCTCTCTCAGGGAGAAAGAAACTATCCACCTCTCATTAATGTTGACCTCAATGTGAGAGATGCAGACATAGGCTCTGATGAGATCCACAAATTGCCCAGGGTGCCCAACTAGATTTAAGGCTTGAAGGAGGAAGGGCCATTCCACCCTGTCATAGGCTTTAGATATATCTACCTTCAGAGCAAAGAACTTTGATTTTTGCTACTCTTGTTCATGAACTGATTCAACTCCTGAGCTATAATGTTATCCAAGATCTGTCTTCCCAGAACAAAAGTGGCCTGTTGAGGGGATGCAAGATTCTAGTAGCGGTCAAATTATATTGACAAGTATCTTGGCCACCACCTTGTAGATGACATTGCATAGAGAAATCAGCCTGAAGTTTATCAGGGACTGACACTCCTTTTTGAGGATCAGGACTAGTTCGTGTCATTCACTCCCTCTGTTAAAGCACCGGAGGTGAAGAACTTTTGGGTGAGCTATACTACTTTGTCCTTCACAATGAACCAACTGACTGAAAGAATATCAGAGGGAGCTCATTAGGTCTAGGGGCCTTGGTCGGTCCCATACTCTTGATATAACCTCCTCCATCTCCTTGCTGGAAGGAATGTGGCATAGACCTATCGTATCTCCGGGGTCGATCATGGACCTAAATCTGAAGTCATCAGAGATCGGCTCTAGATTGGTGGACTTGAAAAGGTCTTTGTAGTAATTGACAAAGATCTTCCTTTTCTTTCTAGGTTCAGATTTTCATTGACCGTCTATGTTCTTAATGACAAGGATCTTTTCCTCTGGTGGCGCTTGGTTGATGCTCCATGAAATCTCCTGGTATTTCTGTCACCTTCCCTGAGAAATTGAAATTTGGCCCTCTATTGCTAAAAATCTTCCTCAGTGGTAAGTGTTTGGTGGGAATATTGAAGATCGAAGAGTAACTTCTTTATTTGATTGTAAAGAAAATTACAGTGGATTAATAATCCTCTTACAAGAGAGGGGAGATATTTCAAGCTTAAATCTCCCCTTTGTTTAAAGCTGGGTTCTTAATGTGGCGATGGAAAGTGAATCTTATTTTTTGTTGACCGGGTGAACGTCAGGTCCTTTGGAAATTCTCCCTTTGGATAGTAGACGAAGTAACTGTTGGCCCAAAAGGTTACACTCTCCATTTGTTTAGAGTTTTGATGATAACAAAACAAATAAGAGCTATTTGGTACTAATTAGTTTGTTCAAGATAAGTTTCAGGTTAGTACCATATTTAGAGGTCATTGCTTAGCTTTTGCAAGAAATTCTAGGTTCATGGAGCAAAGAAGGCTTATGGCACATCAAGGAAGGAACATAGAAGAGAAGGCTCTAGCTAGGCTTTGCATGGCTCAAGACTTCAAGATTGCTCAAGAAGACTTCATTAGAATTGTTTCTAGTTTTATAGTTTTGTTAAAGAATAGTGAATAGGTTTGAAGCTCTATCACACACGTTTTTGCGCACATCTTATTTCCAAAAATATTCCCTATAATATGTACAAAATATTTTTGCTCATTTCTAAGTTTTATATACATTTCTATTCAAAACTACTTTGTTTGATTTCAAATCCCCTTCAAAAGTCTGTTTCTATTTTTTGGCCTGAGCCGGTCGACCGCACTCTGTCAGGTCAGACCGAGGTTCTGGCAGTTTTTGGTGCGTATCCGTGTGCACGTTTTTCGGCCGACTGGACTGTCGACCGAAGCCCTTCGGTCGATCGGGCGGCTGGCCGACTGAAGTGGTGTTGCTCTCTGTTTCTGTCCAGTCGACCGACCGGTCGACCGGAAGCCCGCAACGGTCGTTTTATTTGAACTCCGGTCGACCTACCGGTCGACTGAGAGAGCCGTTTCAACAGTAACGGCTACATTTTAAACATGGTTTATTTTTGTCTTTTTCTTTCTAAAAAGGGTTTAAATGATATTTGCTGGTCATAATACTTCCTAATTAGCCTTAAGTGAGTTTTATCTTTAAACCCTAGCCCTCTACTATAAATAAGGATGTTTAGGGAGAGGAGGTTCATTACAACAAAAATTTGCAAAAGTTTCAAAAGTTTAAGGCATTCAAAAGAGTTTCTTTTCTTGATTTTTGTGCTGAAAATCTCTCTCATTTTCTGAAGTGTTTTTCAAAACTCTCTGATTTCTTTTTCCACTTACATACAAGAGCTTCAATCCTACTCATTGTTCTACAAGGATTTTGTAAGGGAAGAGAATTTTACAAAAGAGAGTTTGTGGTCTTTTGATCACCAAGAGAGAACTTGTACTTGAGATTGTGGAGTTGGGTACTCTGGTGTATTTGTAACCTCTTTGTGAAGTTATAGTGGTTAGAAATCCTTCTGGGGAAGGCGGGGACGTAGAGCTGGGTGCTCGAACCTCGGAAAAATTCTCGGTGTTTGTGTTTGGTTTACTTGCTCTTGTTTCTTGCTCTACTTTCATTGTTCTTATTACTTGCTCTCTACATTCATTGCTATATTCACTTGGTTTGGGTGTTTGTTGCATCATAAATTTTTAATTGTGCATTGATTAGCATAATCACCTATTCACCCCCCTCTAGGTGATTTTCAATTGGTATCAGAGCTTGGACTCTAGGTTTGGCTTAACATCCTTAGAGAGATCCTTAAAATTTGCTAATCAACATTTGCATTCCTTCATTCATTCACTAGTAAACATGGCCGATAACATCAAAACCCCTTCTAAATTTGATGGACTTAATTTTCCTATTTGGAAGGTTAGGATGACTATTTTCCTACAATCTTTAGGTAGCTTAGTTGCTAAATCCTTGACCAAGCCTTATGTTTTACCCGATAGTGAGGAAAGCACTTGGTCCGACTTTACCTTTAGAGAATATGAGGCTAACTCCAAAGCCCAAAATTCCCTCCTAACCGCCTTGAATGAGGATGACCTTACACGGGTAATTCATTGCCAATCCGCCTATGAGATTTGGCAACACTTGTTGGTCACACACGAGGGGACATCACAAGTAAAGAGAGCTAAGATAGATCTCTTGAGGTCCCAATATGAATCTTTTAAAATGATTGATGATGAATCTATTGATTGCATGATTACAAGGTTTACTAAAATCACCAATGCTCTTTCCTCTTTAGGTGATGCTATTAGCAATGATCAAAAGGTACGGAAAGTGATTCGGGCTCTTCCTTCATCATGGGAGATAAAGGCCACCACCTTGAAAGAATTGAATGACAAGGATGAAATGGACCTCATAAGTCTCATCGGCAACTTAAAGACTCATGAGATGAAAAAGAAGGCAAGAGAAGAAGCGGCTCCTCAAAAGAAGAAATCCATTGCTTTCAAGTCTTCCTCCACTCTTGATGACGGTGAAGAAGATGAAGAAGAAGATGAGGAGCTCTCCCTCCTTGTGCGAAACGTGAAGAGGATGTACCGGAAGAACAAGCTCAACTTTAGAAGGAAGTTTGAAGGAAAAAAGGAGAGAAGAATCATTTGCTACAATTGCCGAAAACCCGGACACATCATGTCGGATTGCCCGGATTTCAAGAAGAAGATGACTTCCTCCTTCAAGCCAAAGAAGCCGGTCGAAAAGAAAGCCTACAAAGCCACATGGGATTCGAAAAGCGAATCCGAAGACGAGGTGGACACGGCAAACATGGTTTTCATGGCAAACACACCAAAGGTAACCCCACAACATCTTGATGAAGAAGATGAATTAAGTAAAGAAGTTCTTGTACATGCTTTTGTTGAACTCTCAGAAACCTATGATAATAAAAAGATTGAATGTTCTAAATTGGAAAAGGAAGTTGCTTTTCTTAAAATAAACTTGCTATTATTTCTAGAGAAAAAGATGAAATTTCTTCCAATCTCATTTCTACTCAAAATGAATTTAGTGCTTACAAAGTTGCTTGTAAAGCAAAATTTCCTAAAATTGATGAAAAAGAAATTTCTTCTTTAAAAATTAGAATTGTTGATTTTGAAAAGGTTTTGAAGGATTGTGCTTTTAACACTAAGAAACTTGAAGAAATGTTCTCTAAAAAGCACACTTCTCATGCTAAAGATTCTCATGTCATGATTCCTCATGCTCACACTTCACACAACACTCATGCTAAATCCACTCATACTCATAAGTCTCACACTCACTATGCTTTTAAATATGGTAGAGTGTATAGATGTACTTATTGTGGCAAGAATGGACATTTGGCTAAGTTTTGTTATGACCAAGTAAATAGATCAAATAATCTTGTTTGGGTTCATGGCACTAACTCCTTAGGACCTAAGAAAATGTGGGTACCAAAATCAAGTCCTAAATTATTTGATGTAGGTACACACCAAGGCTCCAAGACGTAAGGAGCGGTGGTACCTTGATAGTGGTTGTTCAAGACACATGACATGGGACATCAATAACTTTACAATCCTATCAAGGTACATGGAAGGTGGCACCGTCACCTTCGGGGATAACTCCAAGAGCACTATCATCGGTATAGGTAACATTCAAATTGGTGCATCTCCTATTATAGAAAATGTTGCTCTTGTTGATGGTTTGAAGCATAACTTGCTTAGTATTAGTCAACTTTGTGACCGGGGACTTAAAGTTATTTTTGATGATTCTTCTTGTAAGATTTTTGATGTTAAAACCAATGATTGTATTCTCACCGGTTTTCGTGACAATAATGTTTATATCATTGACATGCTTAATTTAGATTGTTCTACTAAATGCTTGAATGCTTTTGATGAAAATTCTTGGCTTTGGCATAGAAGATTAGGACATGCATCTTTTGACCATCTTTCTAGGATTAATTCTAAGGAATTGGTGAAGGGTATACCTTACTTGAAGTTTGAGAAAAACCGCATTTGTGGTGCGTGCCAACTTGGGAAACAAACCAAGTCTTCCTTCAAACCAATCAAGGATATCATGTCAACTAGGCCATTAGAATTAATTCATATGGATCTTTTTGGACCAACTAAAACTAAGAGTTTAAATGGTAGTAGATTTGCATTTGTTTTAGTTGATGATCTTTCTCGTTTCACTTGGGTTTTCTTTTTAGAACAGAAAGATCAAACTTTTTCTCATTTCAAGATTTTTCGAAAGAGGGTTGAAAAGAAAAAAGTTTTTCGATTTTGAAAATAAGGAGTGATAGAGGTGGTGAGTTTGTAAACCAACTCTTCATGACTTATTGTGATGAAAAGGGAATCAAGCATGAAATGTCATGTCCTAGAACTCCACAACAAAATAGAGTTGTAGAAAGAAAGAATAGAACACTTCAAGAGATGGCTAGGACTATGATAAGTGAATACGACCTCCCTCAATATCTATGGGCTGAGGCCATAAACACCGCATGCTACATATCAAATCGTATTTATTTGTGTAAAAATTCTTCCAAAACATCTTTTGAAATGTATCATTCTAGAAAACCTAATGTTGCATATTTTAAAGTTTTTGGATGCAAGTGTTTTGTTTTGAATACTAAAGATAACTTGGGTAAATTTGATGCTAAGGCTTATGAAGCAATCTTTGTTGGATATTCTACTACTAGCAAAGCTTATAAAGTATACAATAGATCTTCACTTACCATTGAAGAATTCATGCATGTTAAATTTGAAGAATCTAATGTGGTTGTTGAGAATGTTGTAGAGATTGACCCATTAGGTGAAGACATGGAGAGACTATCCTTGAAGGACTCACCCACTCAAGAAGAAAAGTAAGAACCAATTGGTGATGTTCAAGAGGATAAAGAGGAAAGTGAAAAGTCACCTAGAGGGGGGTGAATAGGTGACAATGCTAATCTATGGAACTAAATGCGGAATTTAAAAACTTAATGCAATTCACACTCAAGTGCTATCAACAAGTGATGCACACAACCAAGCCAAGCAAATATGAATAAGCAATATAAATAAATGCAAGGCACAAAGTAAAGAGAGAGAGAGAGAGAGCCAATGGATCAAGCGCAAACAACAAGATATGTTATCGAGGTTCGAGCACCCAGCTCTACATCCCCGCCTTCGACACACGAAGGATTTCCACTAGCTCGTCCACCTAGGACCCTTTACAAGGAGTACCCAACTCCTCTCTTTACAACCTCCTCCTTGAGGCACAAATCCAAGCCAATACAACAAACTCCCAATCACCAACCAATACAAGGATCACCTCTCAACTAGAGGGATACAACCCAAAGTACAAAGCTAAGAAAAGATTGGGTTACAACTTGGTGGTCACAACAACAACCACAAACAACTTCTTCTTCCACACAAATAACCTATAGATATAGATAGTAGATTTTTGCTCAAGTGTGGAGAAAACCAAAGGAATGGAAATCAGAAATCACAAAGAAAATCCTTGGGAAAAATCAAGAAATCAAGATAGAATAGTTCAATCAAAATTCTTTCCCAAAAACCCTTTCTTTGATTTTCAAACCCTAATGAAAACACCAAATGGATTGTTCAATTCAAGCTCAAAAACTTCTTTTGATTGCTTTGAAAACACCAGAGAATCAGCAAAAATTCGCACAAAAAATCTTAATGAAAAACTCTTACAAATGGGGTATTTATAGGCAATTTCAGAAAATAGCCGTTGACAGAAATTTAGCCAGAAATAGCCTTCCGGTCGACCGGGACGGTCGACCGCCCAACGGTCAAATTTTGACCCGTTGTGGCTACCGGTCGACCGCCTCGGTCGACCGAAAATACCTGAGAGCAAACAGCTCTCTGTCGGTCGACCGCTTCGGTCGACCGGATGCAGTGTCAGCCTGCGTGCACGTATCCGTGCACGTCAGTCGACCGGAACGGTCGACTGGCTTCTTTGTTGCGGTCGACCGTACCAGTCGACCGGAAAAGCCTGGCAGACAAAAACAAGTCTGAAATCTTGGGAAAAAATATTATAATAAAACCCACAAAATCTCTAAAATTCCACAAAAATAGTTTTATCATTTTATATTGAAATACAAACTTGTGTTAAAAATCCTAACACAAATTTCAAACATATTTGACTATTTTTGTGTCATAGAAATTTTGCCAAAAACCAAAAACCGTATTTTCTAAAACCTTGTATTTTGAATAGAAAATACACATTGTCTAAAACTCATCCATGATACAAAAATATGATATTTAAACACTTTGAAGCATATTGTATATGAATAGAAATTCAATATACAAGAAACATATATATATCATGATTTTTGTCATTAAGTCCAAAAATATGTTTTGTTGTAAATACCAAAACATAAAACTCATGAAATAGGTATATCAAAGTAAGTTTGTCTAAGAGTTGAAGCATGCATGTATATAGAACAAATCTAATATACATTAAACCATGTAAACTTGTTTTGATATAATATCTATTCATGCAAACCAAAATCGGTTAAACCTAAAACCGAAAAACCAAAAACCAATAATCAAAACATGAGACGTGTGTGTTGTGAACTTGAGCTTATCATACTATTCTAATCTTTACAATTTGGGATCTAAACTCAAAACTAAAACTATGGATACCTAAGTCTTCTTGTAGAGCGCAATCTCCAAGTCTTATTGTAGAGCGCAATCTCCAAGTCGGCTTGATCCAAAGCTCCTTGATTCACCGAGCAAGTGCTATATATGATCTTTGACGCTCGGGCTCTTGAATCAACATGTGAAAGATGTGTGGAAGCTTTCACCAACTAATATCTTGATTAAAGATCTGAAACTAAAATCACAAGATTATTAGTACACATAACTACATGAGTTAATCATCATCAAAACTAGAGTGGAAGGCCTTTGGGCCAACAATCTCCCCCTTTTTGATGATGACAAAACTCATGGAGTTATATATGCATGGATTAAAGTAAAGCTTCAAAGAAGCTCCCCCTTAACTCATGCATAACAATAAAACATATAAGATATGCAATGAATGTTCTTAAAACACATATAAACATGCCCTTGATACCAATTGAAAATGAAACATAAAACGTGCACATAAAACATAGACATGCATATAAACAAGGCTTCTTTTCATCAAATGTAAACTATATGCAAACACAAATATGCATATAAAACTCAAATTCTTCTCCCCCTTTTTGTCAATCATCAAAGAAAAGGGTTAAAAATAAAAGCAAAAAAATAAATTTTTCTCCCCCTTTTTGTTCAAATCAAAGAACTAATAAAGGGTTAAATCAAATATGATACCAAAAAAATGTGGCAATGAAGTGTATATTGATACCAATTGAAAAATAACAAATCAATTGAAATCAAAACGAGAACATATACCAATTGAAAACACAAAAAAATGAAAATCTTGATACCAATTAGTAAGTAAACAAATAACCTACCAATTGTAAACAAACAAACTAGATACCAATTTTGGAATTAAACAATACTAATTTTGAATTTCCTTAAAAACAAATCTTGATATCAAATGAAACTATTATTCTTTAAAACACAAGATACCAAGTGAAATTATTTCTTTGCCAATTGAAATCCTTATTTTCTATCATAAAGCAAGGGAGTGGAATACCAAAAAAAATGTCAATTGAAGGATAAAATACCAATTTGAAAAATAAAATACTAGTTTGCTCCCCTTTTATGAAATACCAAAAGAAAATATGCATATGCTTGAAATAAGATACCAATTAAAAATTAAATCAATTGAAAATTTGCTTTAACATTGTTTCAATTTGAAAAGTTCAAGCTAAGCATAAACAAAATTTGTGATATCTTGAAGCACAAATAAATCATCTATATATGTATGTAAAAGATAGATATCAATTGAAATTGATACTAAATGAAGTGTAAGCATACATATATAAACAAAACATATATGAGTATACAAAAGGATGTCAAGATTGATACCAATTGAAAGAATTCAATGATACCAATTGAAACAACAATAAATACAAGTGTATATCTCATATAACCTACCACCCAATCATGTGCAAGTTTAAAATGATTTTCATTATAAAGCATACATGAACATGATCTCCCATCCAACCTCCCTTAGATGGTAGGGGTTTTCAAAAATAGGTTTGAAAATCTCTACCAAGGAAGAATATCATAACTAGTTATATGAATCAACTAGTATGAGATCCAAAAAAATTTTCATGAAGACACATGTAAACCACATGGCACTAAAACACTCAAAATCCATATAGCATAACTTGTACTCATGAAAACTAAGTCATGAGAAAACATAGATAGAGTGAGTGTACAAGTGTGTGAGAAACATATCAACATGAAAATGGACAATCAAGCTCAATATTAAAAACATGAAATCATGTGAAATCACTAATTGAAATCATCTTAAAAATATGAGATTCATCATACATGTGAAATCGCTTAGCAAACATGAAATTCATCCAAACGATTTAAACTTCAAGGCATATGTATGTCATGTACAAACTAAAGTATACATACATATCCTAAACACAATGAGTCCACAAAAGTATATGCATGAAGGCACGTGGCTCAAGGATGTATATGTATAAATGATAGTTTGGACAAGATGGACATATACATAAAGTTAAAACAAAACATGTAAGATAGTGAATACAAGTCAAATGTAATAATCATCAAAACTAGACTATACTAGTACATCAAGTGAATACAAATGAGCGTTCAAGCACAAACATATATAAAGGTTTATTTGTAGCTCACTAGTTGTACAAGTATAAATCCTAGTCTTAATGAAAACTATCATTCAAGCAAGTTGTCAAAACATGAAGCATGAAACGGGTCAACAATCAATATGATTATGATAATCAAAAACACGAATTATTAAAACAAAAAAAAATCATAGAGACATGAAAATCATATGATCTTTATGCATATGCATGTGCATTAGATCTAGGGTATACATGTTAGTTTAAACAAGGTGTGAACACTAAATATAGATCCATATGAAATATGGGTGCTCAAATAACTAAACATGTATAACACTAATCTAACTAACATAGCATAAGCATAATAAACAATGAAACAAAACATGCTATGAATAGATGAACATGTAAAAGCATGCAAATAAAAATGGAAGTTAGAGAATGATACCAAAACCGATGAAGGTGCATCTCTAGTTCTCCAAACCACGGTGGTCCTCCCACCAAATCTCCTTGAGAGTGAAGCATCCAAATGGTTCTCCTTTTAGGCTTAGAATGCATCCACCTTAAGGCACCAATGCCCTCAAGTGATGCGAGAGCTCCCACCTACATCAAAAGTCAAAGAGGTGGTTTTTGGTACCCATTTTCTTTTGGGTCCACGGGGGTTAATATCTTTTCTCACCCAAACATAATTAGTTGCTAAATTTTCATTATAAATACGATCATAACAAAATCTAGCAAGGTGGCCTTTTCGACCACATTGTGTACATGTGTACACGTGAGCATACATATGATGGTGGTGATCATGAAAAGCATGTGTATGCCTAGATGGGTGTGCATGCAAGGTTGGAACTTGTTTCTTGCGAACCAAGGTTTCCAATCGTGTGTGATTCATGGCACAATGGCTCAAAGTGGAGCCCAAACTATCAACATTTTTCTTCAAAACAAGTATATCATTTTTAATAGTGGAAGACAAAGTGGAGCATGCAATAGGTGTGCTAGAACATGAAGCAACATTAGCATGGCAAACATCAATCTCTTTTTGCAAAGATTTATTTTTAATCAAAACCAAATCCAATTCTCTAGTAATTGAATCAATATCATTTTTCAAAGTAAGATTTTCTTTAAAAGTAAAATCCAATTTTGAAGATAAAATCTCATTGTGCTTTACAACATCATCACAATCATTTTTATTTTTCAAAAATTCATTTTCCTTTAAAGCAAGTTCAAGTTTAGACTTAAGTGAGTCATGTTCACTTGCAATCTCTTCCTTCTCTTGCAAAACCAATTCAAAATTAGAGCATAAATCCTTTAATTCATTTTTTAAAACAAGATTATCCTCTTTTAACAAATCATGTTTTTCCAACAAATTTTCAAGCTTTTGAGCAAGTTCCATATTTAAAGTTTGAACTTCAAAACAACCATGGCAATAGGAACTAGAGCTATCATCAATATGAGAATCCGATTGTACCTCAAGGGAGTTCTTCCCTTGGACCATGAGGCATTGCTCTCCAGACTTTTCTCTTTTAGATCTCCTCATCTTGTTAATTATCCTTGAAAGCTCGGGAGACGTCAAGATGCTCCAAACTGCAAAAGTCGAATCATAGTGATCAAAAACGGGTAAAAGAAATTCATTGAGAGATGCTTTAAGTGCTCTAAGTGCTAATGCATTGGCCTTCTTATGCTTGCTACTATTTGGGAGGGATTCTATGGTAATGGCTTGATAAACTAGATGTCCTAGGTCTTTTAAATGTTTAGTCATATTAGCCTTCCAATCATTAAGTCTAAAATGGTCAAACATGGGAGGGCTAGCCATTAGTGCAACTATATGTGTGCAAATGAAAATGCAAATGAAGATTAGCAAACCAAGATCACACTCCTAGGTGGTTAAACCTAAATATCAGGAGCGCTAGCTCTGATACCAATTGAAAAGTCACCTAGAGGGGGGGTGAATAGGTGACAATGCTAATCTATGGAACTAAATGCGGAATTTAAAAACTTAATGCAATTCACACTCAAGTGCTATCAACAAGTGATGCACACAACCAAGCCAAGCAAATATGAATAAGCAATATAAATAAATGCAAGGCACAAAGTAAAGAGAGAGAGAGAGAGAGAGAGAGCCAATGGATCAAGCGCAAACAACAAGATATGTTATCGAGGTTCGAGCACCCAGCTCTACATCCCCGCCTTCGACACACGAAGGATTTCCACTAGCTCGTCCACCTAGGACCCTTTACAAGGAGTACCCAACTCCTCTCTTTACAACCTCCTCCTTGAGGCACAAATCCAAGCCAATACAACAAACTCCCAATCACCAACCAATACAAGGATCACCTCTCAACTAGAGGGATACAACCCAAAGCACAAAGCTAAGAAAAGATTGGGTTACAACTTGGTGGTCACAACAACAACCACAAACAACTTCTTCTTCCACACAAATAACCTATAGATATAGATAGTAGATTTTTGCTCAAGTGTGGAGAAAACCAAAGGAATGGAAATCAGAAATCACAAAGAAAATCCTTGGGAAAAATCAAGAAATCAAGATAGAATAGTTCAATCAAAATTCTTTCCCAAAAACCCTTTCTTTGATTTTCCAAACCCTAATGAAAACACCAAATGGATTGTTCAATTCAAGCTCAAAAACTTCTTTTGATTGCTTTGAAAACACCAGAGAATCAGCAAAAATTCGCACAAAAAATCTTAATGAAAAACTCTTACAAATGGGGTATTTATAGGCAATTTCAGAAAATAGCCGTTGACAGAAATTTAGCCAGAAATAGCCTTCCGGTCGACCGGGACGGTCGACCGCCCAACGGTCAAATTTTGACCCGTTGTGGCTACCGGTCGACCGCCTCGGTCGACCGAAAATACCTGAGAGCAAACAGCTCTCTGTCGGTCGACCGCTTCGGTCGACCGGATGCAGTGTCAGCCTGCGTGCACGTATCCGTGCACGTCAGTCGACCGGAACGGTCGACTGGCTTCTTTGTTGCGGTCGACCGTACCAGTCGACCGGAAAAGCCTGGCAGACAAAAACAGGTCTGAAATCTTGGGAAAAAATATTATAATAAAACCCACAAAATCTCTAAAATTCCACAAAAATAGTTTTATCATTTTATATTGAAATACAAACTTGTGTTAAAAATCCTAACACAAATTTCAAACATATTTGACTATTTTTGTGTCAGAAATTTTGCCAAAAACCAAAAACCGTATTTTCTAAAACCTTGTATTTTGAATAGAAAATACACATTGTCTAAAACTCATCCATGATACAAAAATATGATATTTAAACACTTTGAAGCATATTGTATATGAATAGAAATTCAATATACAAGAAACATATATATATCATGATTTTTGTCATTAAGTCCAAAAATATGTTTTGTTGTAAATACCAAAACATAAAACTCATGAAATAGGTATATCAAAGTAAGTTTGTCTAAGAGTTGAAGCATGCATGTATATAGAACAAATCTAATATACATTAAACCATGTAAACTTGTTTTGATATAATATCTATTCATGCAAACCAAAATCGGTTAAACCTAAAACCGAAAAACCAAAAACCAATAATCAAAACATGAGACGTGTGTGTTGTGAACTTGAGCTTATCATACTATTCTAATCTTTACAATTTGGGATCTAAACTCAAAACTAAAACTATGGATACCTAAGTCTTCTTGTAGAGCGCAATCTCCAAGTCTTCTTGTAGAGCGCAATCTCCAAGTCGGCTTGATCCAAAGCTCCTTGATTCACCGAGCAAGTGCTATATATGATCTTTGACGCTCGGGCTCTTGAATCAACATGTGAAAGATGTGTGGAAGCTTTCACCAACTAATATCTTGATTAAAGATCTGAAACTAAAATCACAAGATTATTAGTACACATAACTACATGAGTTAATCATCATCAAAACTAGAGTGGAAGGCCTTTGGGCCAACAATCTCCCCCTTTTTGATGATGACAAAACTCATGGAGTTATATATGCATGGATTAAAGTAAAGCTTCAAAGAAGCTCCCCCTTAACTCATGCATAACAATAAAACATATAAGATATGCAATGAATGTTCTTAAAACACATATAAACATGCCCTTGATACCAATTGAAAATGAAACATAAAACGTGCACATAAAACATAGACATGCATATAAACAAGGCTTCTTTTCATCAAATGTAAACTATATGCAAACACAAATATGCATATAAAACTCAAATTCTTCTCCCCCTTTTTGTCAATCATCAAAGAAAAGGGTTAAAAATAAAAGCAAAAAAAATAAATTTTTCTCCCCCTTTTTGTTCAAATCAAAGAACTAATAAAGGGTTAAATCAAATATGATACCAAAAAAAATGTGGCAATGAAGTGTATATTGATACCAATTGAAAAATAACAAATCAATTGAAATCAAAACGAGAACATATACCAATTGAAAACACAAAAAAATGAAAATCTTGATACCAATTAGTAAGTAAACAAATAACCTACCAATTGTAAACAAACAAACTAGATACCAATTTTGGAATTAAACAATACTAATTTTGAATTTCCTTAAAAACAAATCTTGATATCAAATGAAACTATTATTCTTTAAAACACAAGATACCAAGTGAAATTATTTCTTTGCCAATTGAAATCCTTATTTTCTATCATAAAGCAAGGGAGTGGAATACCAAAAAAAATGTCAATTGAAGGATAAAATACCAATTTGAAAAATAAAATACTAGTTTTCTCCCCTTTTATGAAATACCAAAAGAAAATATGCATATGCTTGAAATAAGATACCAATTAAAAATTAAATCAATTGAAAATTTGCTTTAACATTGTTTCAATTTGAAAAGTTCAAGCTAAGCATAAACAAAATTTGTGATATCTTGAAGCACAAATAAATCATCTATATATGTATGTAAAAGATTGATATCAATTGAAATTGATACTAAATGATGTGTAAGCATACATATATAAATAAAACATATATGAGTATACAAAAGGATGTCAAGATTGATACCAATTGAAAGAATTCAATGATACCAATTGAAACAACAATAAATACAAGTGTATATCTCATATAACCTACCACCCAATCATGTGCAAGTTTAAAATGATTTTCATTATAAAGCATACATGAACATGATCTCCCATCCAACCTCCCTTAGATGGTAGGGGTTTTCAAAAATAGGTTTGAAAATCTCTACCAAGGAAGAATATCATAACTAGTTATATGAATCAACTAGTATGAGATCCAAAAAAAATTTTCATGAAGACACATGTAAACCACATGGCACTAAAACACTCAAAATCCATATAGCATAACTTGTACTCATGAAAACTAAGTCATGAGAAAACATAGATAGAGTGAGTGTACAAGTGTGTGAGAAACATATCAACATGAAAATGGACAATCAAGCTCAATATTAAAAACATGAAATCATGTGAAATCACTAATTGAAATCATCTTAAAAATATGAGATTCATCATACATGTGAAATCGCTTAGCAAACATGAAATTCATCCAAACGATTTAAACTTCAAGGCATATGTATGTCATGTACAAACTAAAGTATACATACATATCCTAAACACAATGAGTCCACAAAAGTATATGCATGAAGGCACGTGGCTCAAGGATGTATATGTATAAATGATAGTTTGGACAAGATGGACATATACATAAAGTTAAAACAAAACATGTAAGATAGTGAATACAAGTCAAATGTAATAATCATCAAAACTAGACTATACTAGTACATCAAGTGAATACAAATGAGCGTTCAAGCACAAACATATATAAAGGTTTATTTGTAGCTCACTAGTTGTACAAGTATAAATCCTAGTCTTAATGAAAACTATCATTCAAGCAAGTTGTCAAAACATGAAGCATGAAACGGGTCAACAATCAATATGATTATGATAATCAAAAACACGAATTATTAAAACAAAAAAAAATCATAGAGACATGAAAATCATATGATCTTTATGCATATGCATGTGCATTAGATCTAGGGTATACATGTTAGTTTAAACAAGGTGTGAACACTAAATATAGATCCATATGAAACATGGGTGCTCAAATAACTAAACATGTATAACACTAATCTAACTAACATAGCATAAGCATAATAAACAATGAAACAAAACATGCTATGAATAGATGAACATGTAAAAGCATGCAAATAAAAATGGAAGTTAGAGAATGATACCAAAACCGATGAAGGTGCATCTCTAGTTCTCCAAACCACGGTGGTCCTCCCACCAAATCTCCTTGAGAGTGAAGCATCCAAATGGTTCTCCTTTTAGGCTTAGAATGCATCCACCTTAAGGCACCAATGCCCTCAAGTGATGCGAGAGCTCCCACCTACATCAAAAGTCAAAGAGGTGGTTTTTGGTACCCATTTTCTTTTGGGTCCACGGGGTTAATATCTTTTCTCACCCAAACATAATTAGTTGCTAAATTTTCATTATAAATACGATCATAATAAAATCTAGCAAGGTGGCCTTTTCGACCACATTGTGTATATGTGTACACGTGAGCATACATATGATGGTGGTGATCATGAAAAGCATGTGTATGCCTAGATGGGTGTGCATGCAAGGTTGGAACTTGTTTCTTGCGAACCAAGGTTTCCAATCGTGTGTGATTCATGGCACAATGGCTCAAAGTGGAGCCCAAACTATCAACATTTTTCTTCAAAACAAGTATATCATTTTTAATAGTGGAAGACAAAGTGGAGCATGCAATAGGTGTGCTAGAACATGAAGCAACATTAGCATGGCAAACATCAATCTCTTTTTGCAAAGATTTATTTTTAATCAAAACCAAATCCAATTCTCTAGTAATTGAATCAATATCATTTTTCAAAGTAAGATTTTCTTTAAAAGTAAAATCCAATTTTGAAGATAAAATCTCATTGTGCTTTACAACATCATCACAATCATTTTTATTTTTCAAAAATTCATTTTCCTTTAAAGCAAGTTCAAGTTTAGACTTAAGTGAGTCATGTTCACTTGCAATCTCTTCCTTCTCTTGCAAAACCAATTCAAAATTAGAGCATAAATCCTTTAATTCATTTTTTAAAACAAGATTATCCTCTTTTAACAAATCATGTTTTTCCAACAAATTTTCAAGCTTTTGAGCAAGTTCCATATTTAAAGTTTGAACTTCAAAACAACCATGGCAATAGGAACTAGAGCTATCATCAATATGAGAATCCGATTGTACCTCAAGGGAGTTCTTCCCTTGGACCATGAGGCATTGCTCTCCAGACTTTTCTCTTTTAGATCTCCTCATCTTGTTAATTATCCTTGAAAGCTCGGGAGACGTCAAGATGCTCCAAACTGCAAAAGCCGAATCATAGTGATCAAAAACGGGTAAAAGAAATTCATTGAGAGATGCTTTAAGTGCTCTAAGTGCTAATGCATTGGCCTTCTTATGCTTGCTACTATTTGGGAGGGATTCTATGGTAATGGCTTGATAAACTAGATGTCCTAGGTCTTTTAAATGTTTAGTCATATTAGCCTTCCAATCATTAAGTCTAAAATGGTCAAACATGGGAGGGCTAGCCATTAGTGCAACTATATGTGTGCAAATGAAAATGCAAATGAAGATTAGCAAACCAAGATCACACTCCTAGGTGGTTAAACCTAAATATCAGGAGCGCTAGCTCTGATACCAATTGAAAAGTCACCTAGAGGGGGGGTGAATAGGTGACAATGCTAATCTATGGAACTAAATGCGGAATTTAAAAACTTAATGCAATTCACACTCAAGTGCTATCAACAAGTGATGCACACAACCAAGCCAAGCAAATATGAATAAGCAATAAAAATAAATGCAAGGCACAAAGTAAAGAGAGAGAGAGAGAGAGCCAATGGATCAAGCGCAAACAACAAGATATGTTATCGAGGTTCGAGCACCCAGCTCTACATCCCCGCCTTCGACACACGAAGGATTTCCACTAGCTCGTCCACCTAGGACCCTTTACAAGGAGTACCCAACTCCTCTCTTTACAACCTCCTCCTTGAGGCACAAATCCAAGCCAATACAACAAACTCCCAATCACCAACCAATACAAGGATCACCTCTCAACTAGAGGGATACAACCCAAAGCACAAAGCTAAGAAAAGATTGGGTTACAACTTGGTGGTCACAACAACAACCACAAACAACTTCTTCTTCCACACAAATAACCTATAGATATAGATAGTAGATTTTTGCTCAAGTGTGGAGAAAACCAAAGGAATGGAAATCAGAAATCACAAAGAAAATCCTTGGGAAAAATCAAGAAATCAAGATAGAATAGTTCAATCAAAATTCTTTCCCAAAAACCCTTTCTTTGATTTTCCAAACCCTAATGAAAACACCAAATGGATTGTTCAATTCAAGCTCAAAAACTTCTTTTGATTGCTTTGAAAACACCAGAGAATCAGCAAAAATTCGCACAAAAAATCTTAATGAAAAACTCTTACAAATGGGGTATTTATAGGCAATTTCAGAAAATAGCCGTTGACAGAAATTTAGCCAGAAATAGCCTTCCGGTCGACCGGGACGGTCGACCGCCCAACGGTCAAATTTTGACCCGTTGTGGCTACCGGTCGACCGCCTCGGTCGACCGAAAATACCTGAGAGCAAACAGCTCTCTGTCGGTCGACCGCTTCGGTCGACCGGATGCAGTGTCAGCCTGCGTGCACGTATCCGTGCACGTCAGTCGACCGGAACAGTCGACTGGCTTCTTTGTTGCGGTCGACCGTACCAGTCGACCGGAAAAGCCTGGCAGACAAAAACAGGTCTGAAATCTTGGGAAAAAATATTATAATAAAACCCACAAAATCTCTAAAATTCCACAAAAATAGTTTTATCATTTTATATTGAAATACAAACTTGTGTTAAAAATCCTAACACAAATTTCAAACATATTTGACTATTTTTGTGTCATAGAAATTTTGCCAAAAACAAAAACCGTATTTTCTAAAACCTTGTATTTTGAATAGAAAATACACATTGTCTAAAACTCATCCATGATACAAAAATATGATATTTAAACACTTTGAAGCATATTGTATATGAATAGAAATTCAATATACAAGAAACATATATATATCATGATTTTTGTCATTAAGTCCAAAAATATGTTTTGTTGTAAATACCAAAACATAAAACTCATGAAATAGGTATATCAAAGTAAGTTTGTCTAAGAGTTGAAGCATGCATGTATATAGAACAAATCTAATATACATTAAACCATGTAAACTTGTTTTGATATAATATCTTTTCATGCAAACCAAAATCGGTTAAACCTAAAACCGAAAAACCAAAAACCAATAATCAAAACATGAGACGTGTGTGTTGTGAACTTGAGCTTATCATACTATTCTAATCTTTACAATTTGGGATCTAAACTCAAAACTAAAACTATGGATACCTAAGTCTTCTTGTAGAGCGCAATCTCCAAGTCTTCTTGTAGAGCGCAATCTCCAAGTCGGCTTGATCCAAAGCTCCTTGATTCACCGAGCAAGTGCTATATATGATCTTTGACGCTCGGGCTCTTGAATCAACATGTGAAAGATGTGTGGAAGCTTTCACCAACTAATATCTTGATTAAAGATCTGAAACTAAAATCACAAGATTATTAGTACACATAACTACATGAGTTAATCATCATCAAAACTAGAGTGGAAGGCCTTTGGGCCAACAGAAAGCTCTCAACCGCTTCCTAAAGATTGGAGATACGCTACAAACCACCCCAAGGAACTCATCTTAGGTGATGTCTCTAAAGGGGTAACAACTCGCTCCAAGCTCCATGACTTATGTGGTAACTTTGCTTTCATTTTTCATTTTGAACCCAAAAGCATCCTCGAAGCCGAGGCGGACTCATATTGGTTGCTAGCCATGCAAGAGGAACTCAATCAATTTGAGCGCAACCAAATTTGACACCTTGTTCCTAGGCCTCACGATAGACCAATAATTGGTACTAAGTGGATCTTTAGACCAATAATCGGTACTAGGTCTTAGTCCTTACAGTGATGTCGAGACGCGAGCTTCAACCCTCGCGTCTTAGTGCTAGGCTAGTGGCGATGACTAGCCTTGCGTCTAAAGTTTGGATTCTGCTTTTTAATGACTTGTCTTCAGTGATTTTTAGACAGTCTATAGAACCCCCTCCAAAGTTTTCGATATTCCGCGGTTGACTGGGACGGATTTTGAAATACTTTGAACTTTGATTGAATTCATACTTCTCATGATTGGAATGACAATCATTTGAGATACTCTAAGCTTGATTTTATCTGAAATTTGGTATTCGTGAGTGTACTGTAAAACCCTTTGAAGCCACCAAAGATGATCATGATGAGTGTCTAGATACGCAGTACAGACCTTCTCAATACTCTGAGCTGGTTGCTGGTATACTGTTGAACCAGGGGTAAACAGTCGTTTGCTTGTGCCAGTGTAATGTTGAACTGATTGCAGAAGTAAAGACTAGATGCAAGTCTTGTAGATGCAAGGGTCATGTTGCTTTAGAGATGCAGTTCTCACTCAGAGTGGGGACGCATCTATTAATTTGCCGAAGAAACGCGGCCTCTGGCTTAAAAACAAAAGGCGTGATTCTGAGACCCGAATTTGTGTTCTTCAATAAAAGGGGACGCGACCTTCATGTTTATGAAAGGACGTAGATCAATGGACGCGGCCCCTGATTCTGTCAGGATGCAGAATTCAGGATGCAGTGGAGACGCGGTCTTAGGCTCCTCAAGTCTAACGCGCGGGGCTCAGCTGGTTGATGGGGACGCGGCTCTGACTCAATAGAGACGCAATTCAGGTCCCTGGGGAAGGCGCAAACTTTGAAGTACGAGTCTGAATAGTCATGGAGGGTGGTTCCATCTTGTTAAGGAGACGCGGCTTTGAACCACTTCAGGAGATGCGGTTGTGGCTTCTTCAATAGGAATGAAGGGAACGCAGCCCTCGGGTTTATGAAAGGACGTGACCTCTGAGTCTGTGACTAACGCAGCCTCCTAAGCGTCACATGCAGTCCGCCTTAAAGATCTTATTAGATCTTTAAATGTCAAGTCACGATTGGGGACTTGTATTTTTTGATGTTTCCTGAAGTGGCAATCCACGCGTCAGTTCCTCATTGGACTTTGATTTTCGTGCAGGAATTAAGGCTGATGGCTTTGATTTTTATGCCATTAAGTGTAAGCCTTATGGCTTGCTTATAAATAGGACTCATCCCCTTAACAGCCCATTATCTAGGTTGTTTCCCTTTGAGAGCATGCGCTCTGAGGGTCTTCGTCTTGATTTGTCCTTCTTCCCTTTAAGGGGATATGTTCAAATGAATAGAAAGAACTCAAAGCTTCCATGCTTTCCTTTAATCTTTTTCAAAGATTATCACTGTCAAGTGATTTCAAGATCAAAAAAGCATTGCCTTAAGTGATTTTACTGTCCACGCCTTGATGCATAAAGTTCAACTTTTAGAGAGTTCTTCTTCGGGTAGGAACTACTTATCGCCATGAAATACTCAGTCCCGCTGAGTTTCTGTTTTCTTGCCCCTCAAAGAGATTCGATCTTTTGATCTTCTCTTGAAGTCTGACTGATGCGCCCGTTATTCGAAAGTCGTATCTTTTAGACTTCTTGATGAAGCGTGAGTCGATTGACCTTGGATTTTAACTCAAAATCCTTCAAATGCGAGTGTGATGAACTCTGTACTTGGATTTTGAGCCCGCATTTGAGGTTCTTGACTCGAAGAATTTTAATTCTTTTAAGACTCTGGGATTAGATCTGGCAACCCATGTTTCTCAAGTGCGGGTGTGGTGACTTCTGCGTCTGATCTACCTCGTGTCTCGTATCTTGAACGCGGTCTAAAACTAGACCGCGTTCAGATCTGCGCTAGTTAAATCCGCGTTTGAAGTTCGCAGGTTCAACTGCGTCTGGCCTTCAGCTTTTACCTTCCGCCTAAACAGAATTTTAAACCTTCTGCACTGGTCATCCCCGCGTTTGAAGTTTACAATTTCAGCCGCGTCTGCCCTTACAGTCCTGACTTAACAGAATTTTAACCTTTTAGTTTTTTACTTCTTGTAGGTTCTGGCAGTCTCCGTCAGTCTTCCGCATCTTCACTGGGCTCTTGGGAGAATATTTTGACCCGCGAGCTTGTTCGATTGGGTGACGCTCGGGGAATCAAAGCTCATGTTCGTAGGCGAGGAGGATTCACGCGGTTAATGACATTCGTCAAGGCCTTATTGGACATGACGCACCAGCAGTGTCCTTGGTTTGTCATGATCACAGTGGGTATGGTGGTAGGTATGGTCCTCTTGTAAGTCAGGGAAAGAGGACGTCACCTGTAAGGTCTCGGATCCTCCCTTCACCAATCCTACTGCCAGAAGTGACATCGAGGAAAAACCCATGCTCATTAGATGACTTTCTGGTAATGAAGATGTTCATCAACGAAGGATTACATCCCACGCCAGTTGGTCGGGTGGAATCAGAATGTGCTTCTGCATTTCGACCTTAAGAAACACAATTGTTCTTGGTTAGCGATAAGCTTCTTCAATATTTACATCATGCATCATGGTGTAATCAGCATCCAATCGTCTCAACACTGATCAGCCTTTCTTCGATGCTCTTCCAAACATCTTGTATTTGGAGCAGTGTAGATGTCTTGAGGTGTAACGGTCCCAGATTTCAGAAATTCCAAATGACAAAATATTCTCTTATTCTGATAGATTATCGTAATCATCTCCAAGCTCGTAAAATTTTAGGCAGCACTTCCTTTGTAAATGTTACATGCCCAAATATACATTTCAATTTACAGTGATCTTGACCAACAACAGTCCACTATTTTCATGATTAAACATGTAAGTCAAAGTTAACAATCACCCAAGCAATCATAATAATACCTCGGCTCAACACGGCCTGATAATTCTCCAAATAATAATTTCGGCTTGACATCGCCTACTAATATGAAACAAAAGAAAACATATGCCCGAGAGTACTCCTCTCGGCATCCACAATATAAACAGATTTAACTATAACTTTAATACATCATCATAATTACAATCTAACTTACTTCATACATATCCATCTCTCAAAACGTACATAAGGTATCAGTATACATCAAGTAGGATTCCCAACAGGAACTAAATTACAATCTAATACAATCATTAATAATAAACTTCTCAACAAACGCCTAAATCTCAAGCTGGTCTTCTGCCATACAGCGACCTGAAATATAAAACTGGGAGGGAGTGAGCTCGACAGCTCAGTGAGAGAGAATCAAAGTGAATCAAGGAAGGAAAATACAATTAAGGTGCGTGTTTCTTTCTTCAACAATTTTAGAAAGTACAGATGAACAAATGAAACGATGAGAGAGTAATATCTTATAATGAATAATTAACACAAGGATTCATATAATCTATGTGACGGTCTGACTTCTCTAGAATCGATTCTCTTTAACTTTCTTTAGTTTTTCTGTTGCAGATTACTTGGTCTAGAAATTCAATAAGATACTCTCTCAGTTATTATAACTTATGCATGGCTCTGTTTTAAGTACTTTTGACACATATCATCACATAACTCATATCTCATACATTAGGTACAACCAATCAAAATCGAAGTTTCATGGGGGGTAAGTATATGTCTCGGTAATACAATACCACAATATCACCCGATATCATCTAAGTATAATTTATCCATATGGATAACGCGATCACACATAATCATACTACACTTCACGATATTCACATATCATACTTAGAGATGTGCACAACACACATGATACACATGCATATACAACCACAGTGAAGTGTGAGAATTCCCCGTCTTCTCCCTCCTACCGGCTCCCGCACGGCCCCTTCCTCCTATATAAATATTTGTATGTATATACAACAGTAACACCGTCTTCCCCCTCCTACCGATTCTCGCACGGCCCCTTCCTCCAATATATATATATATATATATATATATATATATATATATATATATATATATATATATATATAACAATCCTACCGTCTTCCCCCCTCCTACCGGCACCTGCCCGGCCCCTTCCTCCAATGCAAAAGATGTAACAAACATACACACACACATTCCAAAGCACAAATAATGATTTCGTCACAATACGAACACCAACCCCTTTATTGCAGTTTACCTTTTAGTTTGACACTAATGTCCATTAACATCCATATATGACACACCATATGTGTATATACATATATATGAGTTACCAGTTAATACTGTAGTGATCTAATCATCTCCATTTAATGAGTCAGCTTCTCATTTATTTTGTTAAGTATTAGCCTTTTGAGTTGTGCTACTAGTACATCAACATTCAATTATGTAGCATACAATCATGATCGTAAATTTTACAATGCATACACGTCATGGAGATCAATTCATCAACAAAACAAATACTAAAATTGTTGCTTGAGGGCAAAGATAATTGTCACATAGGTATACAACTTTCTAGTTATGTTCATGTGACATCCCCGTCAATTTCATATATATCCAACGTACATCAAGGTTGTAAACAATCATCACTTAGATGTGGGTGCACAGTGTATCAATAACCATATGAAGAATAAGCAATATCAACAAGTTATCTATTATGAGAAACTCTTATAATAATTTACACCCGAGTATCAGTAATAATGTTGGATTTCTATTCACATCAACGCACCCGAGCTTTCATTCATACGTCTAACATCACTAGTTTCTTAACGCTCATATGTCTAGTATGGTTCCGACAGAACTCCTAATACCATAATTATTCGGTCAGTTAGTCAATTAATGACTACCAATATGATTAGACAATTCATTATCAATCTTGATTCCCGACTTCGTAATTAACAGTTCCATCTCTGACGATTTTCATAACTGCCACTTACGTAACTATTGATTTTCAATCTCACAATTTAAAGCGAAGTATCCTCTATGGACACCAACATCAATGATATAATTGCTCATGCCTAAAATTCACATATTTATGAGGCAATATGAAAAGATATAGTTTTTTTTAAGCTCACAGCCATGTGGTATCCACTATATATTTCTTCGTAGTCTTCTATTGCATCAATTTATAGTTAACCATCAATATTAGATCTTTCTTCCTATTGAGAAAGTAATTAGCTATTGTTCATAGCCAGGGAAATCAACGAAGTGTTGTTTAAATAAATGCTTGGAAGGGCTCCTGCAGCCTTATTACCTATATATGATGAGTTTATGAATCAAGACCTTCGCATATAATATTTAGAAAACTAAATCTCATAAACTTGAGAACTTACTGCCTAGAAGTTGATTTTGAAGAATATCTCACCACTATGATTTACTTCGATGATCTACGTGCACTGGGCTATTGAAATAAAGATACTGAGACACCCTATATAAACAATACATTGCTCTAACCGTATCAGAATTTGCCTCCGAGCAGCTCAAGTCTAAAACATCAATGCCTGGTGTGACGTGAGTACCATGTTAATTCTTATAGACAAGTAGTATGAAAATTGGTTACAATCTCCTCCTTTATACCCTTCTATCACAGCACTCCCAACTTGTGAATATTGTCAATAAAATTTCCAGCCTAATCCTAACCCAAAATTATAGAGTTGAAAATCACAGTCTTATTAGCTCGGGGCTGTGAGTTGGAAACCTGCAACAGTAATTATTTAATGATGCAGATATGCCCAACAATAAACCTACCTGAACTTGAAATAATATAACACAAGGATAAGAGCTCTTTCATGAGACTATTGTTTTATGCGGAGCTCAGAGACTTCTAATCTGGTGCTATTGGGTCCAGAGCACCACTTGATCTCGCACCACGACTCTGAAATTTATATAAATCTGATAGGATGATTCTATGTCGTTTCACTGGCTGCACTAGAAATTTAACAAAAATTATTACGTCAAGAATGTATCGAGTCATAACCTACCAAATTTTAGAATAAGTATCGCCGTCCAAAACCCAATACGCCTTTCTGCCACTAGGCACAAGTAGTATAACCTTTCTGCCACTAGGCACAAGTCGATTCCCAAGCTTTGGACCAGGCTGATGAGCTCCACACATGCCATCATGCGCTTCTTGGAGTACTTCCTGCGCCTCCTTTTGTGATAGGCAGCGGAGGAGGATCCCGTCATGCGGTCGGCGATACAGTGTTCGCGTGCTCGCATTATAGTAGAATTTGGGGGCTTTCCTTCTAATGGCAGCTGCTTCTTTGGGATCATCAGGCAGGATGCCGTACAAGGCATAGTCGATGTACGAGAATCGCCAATCCCTAAGCTCTGGACTGGCCGAAGTTTCAAGAGCTTCTTTGGCTTGACAGTCTCTTGTCGGCTTTTGGTGATCTTCAAAAGTGACCCTTGAACAATACAATATTTTCTCTACCACTCCAGCTAGAAGGGCTAATGAGGTAGCGAGAGATGCCAGTGCATCTACATGCGCATTTTACTGGTGTGGCACATGGTCGATGTAAAAGTTTCTGAACCTCTCGGCCATAGAGATAGTTGCGTTGTAATAGGGTATTAAGTCTTCATGTCTGACTTCATACTCCCCGCAAACTTGGTTAACGATGAGTTTAGAGTCACCGTATGCCTCGAGATTTTTAACGCCAATCTCATCGGCGACTTGCATTCCAATCAAGAGGGCATTGTATTCTGTTACATTGTTGGAGCAAGGCTCGGTTTGTAACGCCCCGATCCCGGCGGGTACGGAGACGTTACTGCAACGTATATACGCAGGTCCGAAATACCCTCACGTATATACGCTAAGCATCAGTACAGGCAAGAATCAGAGTACGGAAGCAAGTGGTGCATTATACATTCCAACACATGAGTACAATTATAAAGTTATCACCAGAGGTGATAAATATTACAATAATATTACATCACTGATAGGCGCAAATGCGAGAATACAAAGAGATGTACAAGAGTGAACAGTATAAAGGCACTCACGAGTTTACAAAATGAAAACTCGAGAGGCACACAGGGGGCCTGGAAGGATACAGCTTCAGATGGTCTGCTGGAGATCCATGCTACCGCTGCGCCACTATGACCAACAACTGGGGGAATTCACATGCTCCAAGCTCCATGACCTGGACATGAGAATCCAGGGGAGTCAGATAGAACTCCCCAGGCGAGTGGTGATACAAAAGCCAGATGGCGTGCTGAGATAAGTACAAGTGTATCGATAAAATCGAATCATAATCATGCATTGAAAACCGTGTCGTGAGCATGAGCATGTATAGGCAGGTAGATATATAACAAGTGATATCAAGCAGGAAGTACTCATGGTATGGTAAGATAGGAACATGAGACTGATGGAATGGAACACAAGGAATAAAGCAGGGTATGAGCAGCGAATATGATAATAATCATAAAACCAGAAATCTGATGTAAAACACAATAGAAGTAAGCTCGGTAAAGCATACAACGGATCCATAGTTGGCATCTTTTATTATTATTATTACTCGTCTTACCCTGATGTCAGAATATGTGAACTAGCATCCCAGCACACATATATCCACATCTGAGTAAAGCAAGGTTGTTATTGGAAACCAACGGGGGTATCAACGAACAATGTTTACAGTGGGTCCCGTGCATGCCCGGGACCACGGCCCAGGATGTTTCGTTGCTTGGTGACGGAACCAACCGCAAGGCGATTCAGGAGGGTCTTATGGATGCCCTTATCAAGATGGTACCAGGAAGGAGAGAGCCAGCTCTCCCCTCGGTCCCCTGGAGGCCCACAGGTCAGACCGGAAGTTTTAGTTGCACAACATGCCTAATACCACTGTAAACACGAACATATATTGATAGCCGCAAGTTTCCCTCGACCCGATGTAAGTTGTCTCATTTTACGGTTTATTCGATGATTATCAGATCCCGGGAATGAGCAGGAATAAGTCAGGAATACATGTGTATCAGGAGTACAGTTTGTACTATCAAGATGACAGGTTATCATTCCGTTATCGTGATAATCATGAGAGTCAAGTATATCATGCCGGGTGTCAAGGGATAGCATGACAGGAGGATGATATTTGGCAGGTGACCAATCATGTCAAGAGATTAATATTAGTCCGGTGGCAAGTCATGTCATAACAAGGGGTCTTGCCAAGTAGTAGCATGTTTGGTGTTAGGTGATAACGCCTCAGTTGTCAGGTGGTACAAACATGTGTTAAATAGTAGCATGTAAAAGACAGGTATGAAGTAATGGCATAGCAAGTGTTAACATATCAGGTAAATACGTGGCATGATGATAGAGTAGTAGCTGAGCACAACCAAGCGGAGCTGAGCAAGCTAGAGGCACAGATAGCAAACAGTATTTAACACTAGAGCGTCTGGCAAGGTTACCAGGACAACTCGGCTTAAGGTGCAAGTAGAAAATCCGGCAGCCTCTCGCCTAGACGAATCTAGTGGTAAAGTGCTGAGTGCTGATCATGATAACCAGGCGGAGCTAAAGAACCTGACGGTCCCAATCACCTCTCTTTCAAGATAGTGAGAGACCGGAGGCTGAAGGACGGAGAGACCTGTCGGTCCCAATCACTTCCCTTTCGAGATCGTGAGAGACCGGAGGCTGAAGGGTCCGGAAGTCAAGTACGCTCGGGGTTTAAGCGCACTCTCGGTGACTACTAGCCATCCCAAGAGTGGGCAGAAACCCAGAGTCAAACGACCACGAAGGGTCGACCACGCATGGTATAAAGCAGTACAATACATCACAGGCATGGTATATGTACAAGAATGAAACTACCCTATATAAGCATTCATCACAGAGCAATACATGTCCAATCATTGGCACTCGGCCATACACAGATACAGGGACTCAGCCCAAAACATAATACATGAAAACATGGAATAAAATGCATGTCGACCCGACGAAGCGGGGAAACCCAAATGGAGGCGAGAGCGAGGACACTCGCCTAAATCTCCGGAAGAACCGAAAACTCTGAAATCCATGGAACTCGCGTACGCGCCATAAATATAATAAGTGAAGAGGAGAGAGAAAGAGTTAGAGAGAGAAAGAGAGAGGAAAACTAGAGAGAGAAGGAGACACAGGGAGACGCGGGTTTTTGAGAGTGAGACGCGGGAGTCGCAGACGCGGGAGTCGCGTCGCGGGAATAGCAGACGCGGGAATCACGTCGCAAAGGTGCCACAAACGCGGGGTTCGAGACCCGCGTTCAAGTCAGGACACGAGAAGAACGCGGACGCGGTCATGGGTTCCGCGTCGCGTTAGCATGAGAAGAACACAGGCGCGGGCATTAGCTCTGCGTCGTGCAGACATGAAAGGGACACAGACGCGGACATGGACTCCGCGTTGCGTCGGTACAAGAACGCGAAGGCCGCGTTTAAATAGATGCCAAGAACGCGAAGATCCGCGTTAAGGCGTTGCCTGGACGCGGGGGTGAGATCCGCGTCAGCAATATACAGAGAGGAGGAGGGAGAGAGAAAGGGAAAGGTGCTTGCTTTGGTGGTGGTGTTATTTGGTGGAGGAGTTGGATTTTGATGGAGTAATGAAAAAGAAGGTGAAGGAGGTGATGTTTGGAGGTTGAAGTAGTAGAGATGGAGGTGGTGTTGTGATGGTGAAAGTGATGGTGAAAGTGAAGATGGTGGTGGAAAATAGTAGAGGTGATGGTGATGTTAGTTGTTGTCGTTGTAATCGTCACCGTAATGATTACCGGAATAATCGCGAACGATTACCGGAATAATCATCGGAGATATTACCGACGAAGAAGAGCTCGGCCCCAATCCAAAGGAGGTGGCCGGCTCTTGATGTGGTGATGGGGTGGTGGTTTTGTGGAGGGTTTTGATGGTGGTGGTATTTTTGGAGAAGGTAAAGGAGAAGGTGGAGGCTTTGGTGGAGTTGTTGGAGTTTGTGGTGGTTTACATGGAGATGGAGGAGGAAGAAGATGGAGGTAAGGAGTTGGAGAAGTTGTAGTGGTTGTTGTTGTGGTGGAGATGAAGGAGGAGTTGGTGGTGGTTAAGGTGTTGGTGAAGAGAAAAATGAAGTGGAAAGGAGAAGGAAAGGTATATATAGGATTTGGAATTGTGAAGGAGATGTAAAAATATTTTAGGGAGGGGTTTTTGTAAAAATGGAGAGGTGAGGTGGCCCTTTGGCCGGCCATGGTGATGGGAGAGGAGTTGGATATTTTGGAGAAGATATTTTTGGAAGAAAGGAGATATTTTTGGAGGAAGAATGTAGAAGATAATGGAAGAATGGAGAAATTTGGAGAATTTGGTGGAAGGAAAAGGAAGGAAAGAAAAAGAAAAAGGAAAAAGGAAAAGAAAATGAAAAGAGGAAGATATTTTCTTGAAATAAAAAGTGAAAATAATTAGAGTAGCGGATTCCCGGGATTCGGTTGCGGATGCGGAAAACTTTCGAAAAAATATCGAAATCGTCCGAAAATCAAGTATCTCGGAACTACCCGCAAAAATTCTCAAAAATCAAGAATATTATTCTAAGAATCGTGGTGAAATCCGTTTTAAGAAATTCTTTATAATTTTTAAATTAAAAATTCTAGAATCGGTCGCCAATATCGGTCGACACCAAATCTGGCAGAAATTTGATAAATTCTGAAAATTCCCAAAAAAATGAATTAAGATAGTAAATATTATTCTAAGTAAATATGTGAAAGCATTTTATCAAATTTTGACTCCATTTATAAATTAAAAATCCAGGAATCGGTCAGCGGCACTGGTCGACACCGGTTTTGAAGATTTTCATTTTAATTCAGAAAAATTCCAAAAAATCACAGAAAATCTAAAATATTAAAAAATGATGTTTAAAACTGAAATTGGTCAAATCTAAATACCAAAAGACCAAATCGAGCAATTCACTAGGATCGGGTTCTCGTTCGGACTAGGGCTGACTCCGAGTCCGTGAATCCGGATCCAAGACAAAACGATCATATAAATAATTCATAATACAAAACAAATACAGGAAGTAAATCAAAAAATACGATCAAAAAATCTGAATACGCAACTAAGTACGTATTCTGGGAACGGGGTGTTACAATCCATCCACCTTACAAAAAATTGCGTCCTCGCAATTTCGATAAGGGGTAAATTGAACACAAAGCGGACAAGAGCGGAATTTATACCAATTAAGATATGAAGCACTATAGGTAGGGCTCTCAAGTTGATTGAACAATAATCAGAATATAGACATCCTCTGCTCTTCCGGCTGTATAAATCTCCGAACGATGCCAAATAATACTGACTGATAACACAGCTTTGCAATAGAATTCCCGCTGTACTGTATACTTAATGTCGCTCTGAGAATAAGCCAGAATACTGAAGATAAAGGAAACGTCGATAATACTGAGCGTAATAAAGAAGACCGATAATTGAGAATTCGAATACCAGGCATCGATCACTCTGAAAGATATAGCCGAGAATATAGAATACCCGTAGAGAATCCTGACTACTGACTTCTGAAAGATAACCCGATCAGGATCAATCCAAAGAATACCAAGCTTCATAGAGTTGGCCGAAGAGATCATGTCATAACTTCATTCAGAACTAGCCACTACCTCTCTAGTATATCCATATCTTAAGTTGGTATAAAGGCTTCGAAAAACCAAAACAGGGGAAAGATAGAGGAAATTAGGAATCAAAGGAAAGATGATCAAGAAAAATAGATAACTCTGTACTTGTAGTTGGATTGTATAACCAGGACTCATGCATTCCAGTTGCAAATTTCTTTACCATTAATTTGCCATCTGGACGTACTGAGGATGTAAGAACCTAGGCTCTGATACAATCCTGTAACGCCCCGATCCCGGCGGGTACGGAGACGTTACTGCAACGTATATACGCAGGTCCGAAATACCCTCACGTATATACGCTAAGCATCAGTACAGGCAAGAATCAGAGTACGAAAGTAAGTGGTGCATTATACATTCCAACACATGAGTACAATTACAAAGTTATCACCAGAGGTGATAAATATTACAATAATATTACATCACCGATAGGCGCAAATGCAAGAATACAAAGAGATGTACAAGAGTGAACAGTACAAAGGCACTCACGAGTTTACAAAAGGAAAACTCGAGAGGCACACAGGGGGCCTGGAAGGATACAGCTTCAGATGGTCTGCTGGAGATTCATGCTACCGCTGCGCCACTATGACCAACAACTGGGGGAATTCACATGCTCCAAGCTCCATGACCTGGACATGAGAATCCAGGGGAGTCAGATAGAACTCCCAAGGCGAGTGGTGATACAAAAGCCAGATGGCGTGCTGAGATAAGTACAAGTGTATCGATAAAACCGAATCATAATCATGCATTGAAATCCGTGTCGTGAGCATGAGCATGTATAGGCAGGTAGATATATAACAAGTGATATCAAGCAGGAAGTACTCATGGTATGGTAAGATAGGAACATGAGACTGATGGAATGGAACACAAGGAATAAAGCAGGGTATGAGCAGCGAATATGATAATAATCATAAAACTAGAAATCCGATGTAAAACCCAATAGAAGTAAGCTCGGTAAAGCATACAACGGATCCATAGTTGGCATCTTTTATTATTATTATTACTCGTCTTACCCTGATGTCAAGATATGTGAACTAGCATCCTAGCACACATATATCCACATCTGAGTAAAGCAAGGTTGTTATTGAAAACCAACGGGGGTATCAACGAATAATGTTTACAGTGGGTACCGTGCATACCCGGGACCACGGCCCAGGATGTTCCGTTGCTTGGTGATGGAACCTACCGCAAGGCGATTCAGGAGGGTCTTATGGATGCCCTTATCAAGATGGTACCAGGAAGGAGGGAGCCAGCTCTCCCCTCGGTCCCCTGGAGGCCCACGGTCAGACCGGAAGTTTTAGTTGCACAACATGCCTAATACCACTGTAAACACGAACATATATTGATAGCCGCAAGTTTCCCCCGACCCGATGTAAGTTGTCTCATTTTACGGTTTATTCGATGATTATCAGATTCCGGGAATGAGCAGGAATAAGTCAGGAATATCAGGAATACATGTGTATCAGGAGTACAGTTTGTACTATCAAGATGTCAGGTTATCATTCCGTTATCGTGATAATCATGAGAGTCAAGTATATCATGTCGGGTGTCAAGGGATAGCATGACAGGAGGATGATATTTGGCAGGTGACCAATCATGTCAAGAGATTAATATTAGTTCGGTGGCAAGTCATGTCATAACAAGGGGTCTTGCCAAGTAGTAGCATGTTTGGTGTTACGTGATAACACCTCAGTTGTCAGGTGGTACAAACAGGTGTTAAATAGTAGCATGTAAAAGACAGGTATGAAGTAATGGCATAGCAAGTGTTAACATATCAGGTAAATACGTGGCATGATGATAGAGTAGTAACTGAGCACAACCAAGCGGAGCTGAGCAAGCTGGAGGCACAGATAGCAAACAGTATTTAACACTGGAGCGTCTGGCAAGGTTACCGGGACAACTCGGCTTAAGGTGCAAGTAGAAAATCCGGCAGCCTCTCGCCTAGACGAATCTAGTGGTAAAGTGCTGAGTGCTGATCATGATAACCAGGCAGAGCTAAAGAACCTGACGGTCCCAATCACCTCTCTTTCAAGATAGTGAGAGACCGGAGGCTGAAGGACGGAGAGACCTGTCGGTCCCAATCACTTCCTTTTCGAGATTGTGAGAGACCGAAGGCTGAAGGGTCCGGAAGTCAAGTACGCTCGGGGTTTAAGCACACTCTCGGTGACTACTAGCCATCCCAGGAGTGGGCAGAAACCCAGAGTCAAACGACCACGAAGGTCGACCACGCATGGTATAAAGCAGTACAATACATCACAGGCATGGTATATGTACAAGAATGAAACTACCCTATACAAGCATTCGTCACAGAGCAATACATGTCCAATCATTGGCACTCGGCCATACACAGATACAGGGACTCAGCCCAAAACATAATACATGAAAACATGGAATAAAATGCATGTCAACCCGACGAAGCGGGGAAACCCAAATGGAGGCGAGAGCGAGGACACTCGCCTAAATCTCCGGAAGAACCGAAAACTCTGAAATCCATGGAACTCGCGTACGCGCCATAAATATAATAAGTGAAGAGGAGAGAGAAAGAGTTAGAGAGAGAAGGAGAGAGGAAAACTAGAGAGAGAAGGAGACACAGGGAGACGCGGGTTTTTGAGAGTGAGACGCGGGAGTCGCAGACGCGGGAGTCACGTTGCGGGAATAGCAGACGCGGGAATCACGTCGCGAAGGTGCCACAAACGCGGGGTTCGAGACCCGCGTTCAAGTCAGGACACGAGAAGAACGCGGACGCGGTCATGGGTTCCGCGTCGCGTTAGCATAAGAAGAACACAGACGCGGGCATTAGCTCCGCGTCGTGCAGACATGAAAGGGACACAGACGCAGACATGGACTCCACGTTGCGTCGGTACAAGAACGCGAAGGCCGCGTTTAAATAGATGCCAAGAACGCGAAGATCCGCGTTAAGGCGTTGCCTGGACGCGGGGGTGAGATCCGCGTCAGCAATATACAGAGAGGAGGAGGGAGAGAGAAAGGGAAAGGTGCTTGCTTTGGTGGTGGTGTTATTTGGTGGAGGAGTTGGATTTTGATGGAGTAATGAAAAGAAGGTGAAGGAGGTGATGTTTGGAGGTTGAAGTAGTAGAGATGGAGGTGGTGTTGTGATGGTGAAAGTGATGGTGGAAGTGAAGATGGTGGTGGAAAATAGTAGAGGTGATGGTGATGTTAGTTGTTGTCGTTGTAATCGTCACCGTAATGATTACCGGAATAATCGCGAACGATTACCGAAATAATCATCGGAGATATTACCGACGAAGAAGAGCTCGGCCCCAATCCAAAGGAGGTGGCCGGCTCTTGATGTGGTGATGGGGTGGTGGTTTTGTGGAGGGTTTTGATGGTGGTGGTATTTTTGGAGAAGGTAAAGGAGAAGGTGGAGGCTTTGGTGGAGTTGTTGGAGTTTGTGGTGGTTTACATGGAGATGGAGGAGGAAGAAGATGAAGGTAAGGAGTTGGAGAAGTTGTAGTGGTTGTTGTTGTGGTGGAGATGAAGGAGGAGTTGGTGGTGGTTAAGGTGTTGGTGAAGAGAAAAATGAAGTGGAAAGGAGAAGGAAAGGTATATATAGGATTTGGAATTGTGAAGGAGATGTAAAAATGTTTTAGGGAGGGGTTTTTTGTAAAAATGGAGAGGTGAGGTGGCCCTTTGGCCGGCCATGGTGATGGGAGAGGAGTTGGATATTTTGGAGAAGATATTTTTGGAGGAAAGGAGATATTTTTGGAGGAAGAATGTAGAAGATAATGGAAGAATGGAGAAGTTTGGAGAATTTGGTGGAAGGAAAAGGAAGGAAAGAAAAAGAAAAAGGAAAATAAAATGAAAATAGGAAGATATTTTCTTGAAAGAAAAAGTGAAAATAATTAGAGTAGCGGATTCCCGGGATTCGGTTGCGGATGCGGAAAACTTTCGGAAAAATACCGAAATCGTCCGAAAATCAAGTATCTCGGAACGACCCGAAAAAATTCTCAAAAATCAAGAATATTATTCTAAGAATCATGGTAAAATCCGTTTTAAGAAATTATTTATAATTTTTAAATTAAAAATCCTGGAATCGGCCGCCAATATCGGTCGACACCAAATCTGGCAGAAATCTGATAAATTCTGAAAATTCTCAAAAAAATAAATTAAGATAGTAAATATTATTCTAAGTAAATATGTGAAAGTGGTTTCTCAAAATTTGACTCCATTTGTAAATTAAAAATCCAGGAATCGGTCAGTGGCACTGGTCGACACCGGTTTTGAAGATTTTCATTTTAATTCAGAAAAATTCCAGAAAATCACAGAAAATCTAAAATATTGGAAAATGATGTTTAAAACTAAAATTGGTCAAATCTAAATACCAGAAAGACCAAATCGAGTAATTCACTAGGATCGGGTTCTCGGTTCAGACTAGGGCTGACTCCGAGTCCGTGAATCCGGATCCAAGACAAAACGATCATATAAATAATTCATAATATAAAACAAATACAGGAAGTAAATCGAAAAATACGATCAAAAAATCTGAATACGCAACTAAGTACGTATTCTGGGAACGGGGTGTTACACGGTTAATGAGAAAGTTCGAGGGATCACATAGTTCTGTGGGGAGACCAGTACTACCTCCACTCCGGCTATGACATGCCCTTGCGAACCTGATCTTGATGCACCGTCGAGGAAGAGTTGCCACACCTGTCTTTTAAAAGCTGTCTGGGTCAAACAAACTTCAGCGACTTCGTCTGGGAGATCTTCGTAAAGTTTGGTTGTTCTCGGATCTGGATGCTCAGCCAGAAAATCTGCCACCACTTGTCCCTTCACGGCTTTTTATGGTAAAAAGCGCATCTCATATTGGGATAGCAGTATGACCCATTTTGCCAGTCGGCCATTTCGTGAAGATGGCTTCGTAATGAGAAACATCAAAGTTTGACCCTTGATATGACATTTATAGTCTGGCCCACCAAGTAGTGTCGCATTTTCTAGACAGTGAACACCAATGCTAAACATTCCTTTTTGATTGGGTTGTACCGATGCTCGGCTCCGATCATAGTCCCGCTCAGATAGTAGATTGCCTGTTCATCTCCTTGATCATTATTCTGGGCTGGCAAAACTCCTAAAGAATGATCCATTGCTCGAACGTATATCAGGAAAGGCTTTCCCGACACCAGGCTGTAAGGACCGGCGGTTGCGTAAGTTATCGTTTGATTTCCTCGAATGCTTGTTGGCAAGCATCATCCCAGATGAATAAGACACCCTTTTTCATCAGTTTGTAAAGGGTTGGCATCTTTCGGAGAGATTTGAGATAAACCTTCGGATGTATGCTAGTCGTCCTTGCAATCTCTAAGCTCCCGAAGATTCCTTGGAGGTTGCATCTCCTGAACAGCGCGGACTTTTTCCGGGTCTAAGTGAATTCCTTTAGATGTTACTACAAACCCTAAGAATTTACCGCTGGCCACCCCCGGAAGGATTTGGTGGGGTTCATCTTCAACTGATGTGCCCGCAGGATTTCAAAGATTGTCTTTAGATCGGCTATGTGGTCACCTTTGGTGCGGCTTTTCACTGCAATGTCGTCAACGTAGCATTCCACTGTTTTACGCATGTGCTCGTGGAAAATTGCATTCATAGTTCTCTGATATGTTGCCCCCGCATTCTTCAGTCCGAAGGGCATGACAGTATAGAAATATACCCCCAGTGGTGTCCTGAAAGAAGTATGTCTTTCATCATCAGGATACATTTTAATTTGATTATACCCTGTGAATCCATCCATGAAGGATATTCGCTCAAACCCACACATATTGTCAATCATGACATCCGTGATTGGGAGAGAAAATTCATCTTTGGGACAGGCCTCGTTTAGATCACAAAAATCAATACAAATTCGGATCTTTCCATTTTTCTTGGTAACGGGGACGATATTGGCTATCCAATCAGGATGTTGCTCCTCCCTAATGAAGCCAGAGTTTATAAGCTTCTTGACTTCTGACTGGATTGCTTCTATTATTTCTGGACTAAACCGTCGCTGCTGTTGTTTGACTGGCTTCACGTCTGAATTAATGTTAAGGCGATGCATAGCCACTCGAGGATCAAGCCCAGGCATGTTCTCATAATTCTAAGCGAAAACATCTATATACTCTCGCACAAGAGATATTAAGTCTTCTTCCTCGGAGGATGATAGGCTTTCGCTTATAAAGATGGGCTTAGGATTAGCCTCATCTCTCAGATTAATCTGGATGACCTTATCTTCCATGGGTGGTTCGCGTTGTTCAAAGCGAATATCCCAGAGAGTGTTTAGGTGTTTGATCCAAGGATCTGTATCAGACTGGATCATTTCTTCATCTCCGTCTTCCAGATGGCTTGTTGAAACCATATTTACTGAAAGTTCTCTGAAGATGTTGCCAATACTAACGTCCGACTCCCACGATGAATTGCCAGATGAGTAGTTATGGTATAGTAACTCTTCACACTTAGAGGCTGACGGGATTGGGGTTGACACATAACCCAAACCCCTACGAGTTTGATGGTAATAATCAGGGGGTTTCCCTTTCGGAACGAAAAACCGAAGTAGTGTTCTTCTTCCTTTGCCGAAGTTCAACCCGGGATCATTTGTCAGATCATACCCCATGCTTTCCATCATTCTGAGTATATTTGGCTCATAATGAGTGAACTGGGGAGATTCATTCTCGCTTTCTGACTCTTCATGAGATATCAGTTCGGACTTGATTTGTCCGAAAAGGATTAGTTTTTGGCCTTTGCGTCTTGCTGGGACCATGAATACTGATTCGTGCGCATCACCGACATCTTGGTACGTTTTGAAGGATGACTTCATTGGTACGTGCAATGATGTCAGAGCATCCATTGCCGACCAGAGGTCATTATCCACTTCGGTACTAGTGTCTGATGGCACTAAATCAGAAGCAAACACAGAAAAGTAGGCCAAATTTAACCCTTCATTAATATACCACCCGCTTACATCATCGGCGGTGTTATTAACATCGAGCTTGTTAATGCTCGTTACAAGTGGATCTAATTCCCACGTGCTGTCTTCTTCCACCTTCGGCTCGGTGTCAGCTTCGTTACCAGAGTCTGGTTCCTCTGGTTGTAGGTCCTCATTTGTTTCCAGAGAGTCTTGGTACAGGAGGGAGTCTGTGAAATGGTTCTCTACCCCTTTGAACGGATGTCTTTCCGCAATCAACGTTTGGACTTTCTCACTTTCGTCAATGTACTTCATAACTTGGTGGAGAGTGGAGGGGACGATGGATACGATGAATCCACGGTCGTCCTAGCAACAAATTGTATGAAGTGTCGGCGTTGATCACATAGCACATCACTTCAGATTTTAGGTCCCCGATTTGACATTTGAGTTTGATCTTCCCCATTGGGCGCGTACCATTGGCGTTGAAACCATGGATGGCAGTCTGGGTGGCGCTCAATCGGTGGGTAGGGATCCCTAAGTGTTGCATGACTCGGCGAGGCATGATGCTCAATGCGGATCCTGAATCTACCTGAATGTGGCTTACTTCAGACGATCCAATATACCGTGTGAAGTACAGGGGTCGATCATGTTTCCCCTTGACCTGCATGTCATCTGTCGTGAAGGTGATGCAGGGAGCATTTTGGGAGGCATGGAGGCAGTCTTTTACATCCTCCTCTTATGTTCTGGCTAGATTCTGGGTCATGAAGACCTCAGCATTAGCTAGGGCTTCCCTTATAGCTTATCTTGTTGACTTTGATAGTCTCAAGAGCTCGTAAAGGGTGATTCTGGCCAGAATATTGGCCAATTGAGCTAGGACGTCAAAGCGGTAAGGTGTTGTAGATCCTTCCGTGTTGTCTTTTGGGAGAGCCTTAGAAAACTGAAGCTCTATCTGCTTCTCCACCAGTTGCTTCGTGGAGGGCTTGACTGACTCTGTAGTGGGTTTAGGAGGACTTGCCACCATCTCGTCATACGTTTTTAAATATGACTGACCCGAACGAGTTTCTGCCACGAGCGATTTATTAAGTTCTGTAGCAAGAATGATTGTTTCCTTTTCTGAATCAGTTAGTGAGGGAATATCGATTTCTGCTTCTCGGGAAGAAGCGCACACCACATTACAGGACGAAGCTTTCGCCTTTCCTTAGTAACAGTAGTCCATTGCTGGCTATCCACAAGGTCGGGATGAACCCACATAATTTCTCCCTGAGGTGTGGGGACGGGTACAAGACTCTTCTCTTGTTGGTGATGTGGGTCCGTATTAATCATTCTTAGTTCCCCTTTAGGGTTGGGAACTACTCCGGACGGTGCTGGAGGCTGTTTTTCAAACTGAAGAAATGATGTCATATTAGCCATCACTTTCTTCTGCTCTGGACAGAGCTTTAGCACTTTTGCATCAATCAGAGCTTGAAGGATGTCTTTGAAGATGTAGCAACTCTTGGTGGGGTGCCCCAGCATCCTATGATACAGGCAGTAGTTAGGATTATCTGTTTTACCGACTTCTTCAGGACGTCTAGCTTCAGGAAGCTTCAATCTGTTGCTCTTGTTGAGTAACTTGAACAACGAATTAACACGTTCGTCTTTGAAGGATACTGCTTGTTGGTGCGTGGCTGACTTGAAGAGCTACTTCCCCTGACCGGCTGAGGTTAGACGGGGGATTTTGTCTCTGTCGCCAATTATCTTTTTTTTTTGATTGAAAAGATGTTTCTGGCATACGCCTTGTCGACTTTTCGGGTCTGGGTTTGTTTTCTTCTGCCTTCATCCTGGTGATAATTTCTTCAGCCTGTTCACCTTACTGGACCAATTGCTTCCAGGTGCGACTTTCAGCAACTCCTATTTGGGCTAGGAGTGACTTTTATAGATTATGGCGGCATGTTTCTACCAGGGTGGCCTGGGTCATACCGCTAGGACATCGGAGTGCCATGTTCCGAAATCTCTCTACAAATGATTTGACTGACTCTCCCTTTCGTTGCTTTATGGTCAGGAGAGTAGGCATTATGATCTCCGAGTCATCTTCGAAGAAGCGCGTCAGGAAGAGCTTCTCCAGATCACTCCAATTTTTAATGGAGCCTTCTAGGAGTTTCATGAACCATTCAAAGGCAAGCCCCTTTAGAGTGCCGATGAACAAACGTGCCAAGATGGCATCATTATCTACCATATTTCCCGTTTGAGACTTGAAATAGTAGATATGTTGGTTCGGTGACCCTTTGCGGTCAAAAGCCTGTAGGGTTGGAGCTTTGAACTTGGAAGGGTATGGAACAAGGTCCCACTCGGTCGGATATGGCCGGACCACTCCTACTTCCTGGAGGCCTTTCCGATTGGTAAGGGCTTCTAGACGCTGCTCTAAATGACTCATTCTTTTAGAATGAATGTTCCCATGGTCCGGGTTGCCTTCCTCCTTAGACGAGGATTTAGACGTCTCAGAAGTAGATTGCTCTTTCTCCTCGATATGTACAGAAGATGAGCTTTCTCCTTCTTTTCTTTGACTTTAGACTTTTTAGAGGAGGTTTTGTCGGTTGATTTCCTCTTGTTTTCAAGCAATTGTGCAAGCATCTGCTTGAGGGTATTAATAGATTCTTGTTGAGCGCGAATCATATCGAATTATTCCCTCTGGACCTGGGCTTGCTGTTCAAAGTGCCAGGCCGTCTCCTCGGGAATATTTGTCATGTACGCGAAGGCTTCCTTCTTTATGGAAGAGTCAAAGCCTGTGATTCTGCAATGGCCGAATGTGATTCATTTACTTCAATGCCCCGAGTTAGGGCATTGTAGTTGATCGGGGCAACCGCACCAGTCCGAGTGCGAGTATGCCGATACACTCCTTCTGGTTCCGTGTCGGACTCGTCAGAGCTGACTGCTGGTTGTTTCTCCCTACTTCTGCTTGTCATGTTTGCAATGACTTCAGGGTACTCCATATCAGAGAGGGTTCTCCTCCTATGGGAGCGATACCTTTTGGCTGATCGGGAGGTTGGGATCAATCGTCTGAACACCGACTGTTTGCTTGTATGTAAGCTGCAGCATCATTCAGAGAGCATTGTCGTGATGAGCCGTTCACAGCAACATGACAGAGTGATCTGATTAGTACTCCTTTTCTTCGTCAAATAATCTCTTAGAGCTGTCGAAGGGGATCAGAGAGATTGGCCTCGGATTGTCGAGGGCTTTTCAGCTTCTGAGGGCCATCCTTGCGTTGCAAAGCTGAGATGCAGGGTTCTAAGACGCGGAGCTCACGTCCTTTAAGATAGACGCGGCTCTCGCATTTTGGCTCTGAAACGTGGGTCTCGCGCCTCTACTGAGAGGAGACGCGGACCTCGCGTTGTTGATTGTCGCGTCTGGCTAGCGATACTGGAGAAACGCAGGCCTTCTGGGTCCTGTGTATAACTGTAGAGACGCGGGTCTCGTGTCTCGAATGAGAAGCACGGGCCTCGCGCTGCTGAACGTCGCGTTTGGGAGGTGGAGCTTCAGAAACGCAAGCCTGTTGGGCTTCGCGTTTGGGTCTCCATACGCGGACTCCGTGTGTCGACGCAATTCAGAAGAGACGCAAGACTGAGCCTTGCATTCTGTCCCTGCTAGACAGATGATTGTTCCAGCTTCTTGCGCTTACAATTGTCGAACGCGTCGTCTTTGTCGACGTTCAGCGTTCCGGTTACGCCATAAGGGTTGCTGGGAACCCCCGGCGACTTGGAGCTGAGGAAGGGGACGATCATGAACGGGCTGAACCTCAGCAACGTCGACCTTGCGAGTCTCATAGGAGACGTTGACGCGGGAGTCACGTGTGATATGATCAGCCGTGACACTCTTTTTGTCAGTCGCATCTGTCGGGGTCTCAGAGCGGACTTGAGATCAAGCCCCCGAGGAGACTTTGCGGTACTGCCGCACCCTAGGGCTCTTTGAGCCAGAAGAGAGGAACTCTTCATACTTTACCTGATCGAACTCCACGACAAGTGATTCGACCATTTTTCTCATATAGGTGACGTCACCTTGCGCCACGACTTGCTCATCAGTAGAGAAAGTAGTCCCCAGCAGAGTCGCCATCTCTTATTTGGTGGAAAAATTGAAGATCGATGAGTAACTTCTTTATTTGATTGTAAAGAAAATTACTGCGGATCAATAATCCTCTTACAAGAGAGGGAAGATATTTCAAGCTTAAATCTCCCATTTGTTTAAAGCTGGGTTCTTAATGTGGCAATGGAAAGTGAATCTTATTTTCGTTGACCGGATGAACGTCAAGTCCTTTGGAAATCCTTTCTTTGAATAGTAGACGAAGTAACACTGCTTCTGTCCACCAAGGATCTCAAAGAGATTGTAGGTAAAAACGAACTTGTACGCAGCAAGTTGTTAGAAGAGTATAACTCTCTCTTTCTTTTCAGCTGAAGGTCTTGGTTCTTCTACGATTTACAACCGAAGTTCTTCTTACCAAGAATTTTTTTGATCCCTTTTTCATAGCAAACTAGGCTATTTATAGAGGTTTCAGGGGTAAACGTGTCCCCTAAAAACACTCTATAATGGGGGTTAACTCCCTTATTAAGTGGGAAGTAATTGATCCAGTAATGGGAGCAGTTATAACCGAGACACAAGTTTTGAGCCTTGCGTCTTGTTACTGAAGTAATGCTTGAGAGACGCGGGTTTCCAGTTCTGCGTCAAGCTTCACGTGAGACGCGGGCTTTGGACTCTGCGTCTTAGTACTACAATAATGCTGAGACGTGAGTTTCAACCCTCGCGTCTTGGTCCTTGCAGTGATGTCGAGACGCGAGTTTCAACCCTCGCGTCTTAATGCTGCGCTAGTGGCGATGACTAGCCTTGCGTCTGGAGTTTGAATTTTGCTTTTTAACGACTTGTCTTCAATGATTTTTAGACAGTCTACAGTAAGTAACTCCTCTAGATGCTTGGATATTTCATGTTCCTCTTGCAGCAGGGCTGGACTCGGAGGACTTTGTTGGATACGAGCAAGCTCCTCTTTTTTCTCCTTGATTTTGTCAGCTAAGTTCCCAAAATGTTCTTGGTGCCACCTTTTGGATTCTGATTTGAACTTCTCCACCATGTTTAGGAAGCCTGACCTCTCGCAATCAGTTCATACTTTTGAAAAGAAGTCTTTGTACTCAGGTTTCCTCATTCACATGTTTCAAACCTGAAATTCCATCATTGCTACTTTGATGGCTGTTGTAGTTTCACCCAAATTGGGCAATGATCGCTGTCCATTGCAAGGGATGATGGACTGAGGCATCCTTGATGATAACCATCCATTCTGGGTTACTATAGGCTTTGTCAAGTCTCTCTCGGATGTGAGTACCTGTAGCTTATTTATTTGATCATGTATAAACTGCACCATTAAAGCCCAGATCAAACAAACGACAGTTGCTAAGGAAATTATTAAAATACACTATTTTATTCTAGTTAGCAGGATCATCACCATATTTTCAAATTAAGAAGAAATTACATAAAAATCTCCATAACATAAAACATGGAGGTTTAAGTTAGAAATTTTACTAGAGAAGCTTTCCCTAAAAGCTCGCCTCTTGTGTGAGATGGACTCTCTATAGACGTAGACAAAGTTCCAGACCAGTAAGCCAATTATCAATTGCACTTCTGCCACAGTGAAGTTTGGTGAAGACGATGTGATCTGGAGGTTATGAACATTATTTCAGATGAACCATAAGCCCAATGATAGTCCAGAGGACGACACAATAAAGAAGTTGACAACATTGAGGCCTTTAAGGGTATTGGTGGACTGGATCTCCGAAGAATGTGTTTCCGATATGAAGGTGATGATGGGCGAGGTTGAGCAGAGGAGAGATTTTAAATTATTGATTGTCAGGTCACTCCTACACCCCTGAAATTCTATGCTAGAAATCTCATTTATTCTGATGGGTCTGCACCACAGATCCCGCCTTTCTACTGTTCGCCGAATGATTGACTGAGCTTGCATCTGGGGACGGGGATTTTGTTTTTTTCATAGGTTGGCACTGATCCCGTTGTATCATCTAGCTCCTCGATGACCAGTTTATTTTTAGCGCTGGATATGATGGGTGTGGCCCATTCAGACTCTTTAAATTTGTCTTTGCTCAGCCCAGTAGCCATTACTACTTCTGTATGGGGTAGTGACTCTATTGGTTGTTCTTTAAAATCCTTCTCCACTCTGATCACATTGCAGGAGGGGAGAATGTGATCTGAGCTTCATCTTCTTCTCTCACTCTCCAGTCACCTTTGTTGTATGGGAAGAGCACGAGGATGGTGGGGAGCTGCTCGGTGAGGGCCTCCTTGATGGCCACTTTGAAGCGCTCGCCTCTGGAAGAGGTTGAGGGAGGACTGGGAGGCTTGGGTAGTTTGTGGAGGGGTCACAGAGAGGGGTTCCGTAGTTGGGTGGAGGGGTCAGAGAAAGGATTTGCTATGGGGTCAATTTGTGCGAGGGGGATTGGTTGGCGGTGATGAGGATGGAATTGGAGGTTTGATGTGGGTGGTGATTTGTGTATGCGTGTGGGGGGGGGGATTGATTGACAGTGGCAAGGGTGGAGTTGAGGTTAGGGGTTTGATGTGGGTGTCGAATTGGGTGGTGAGGGCTTTGATTGGTAGCAACAAAGAGTGGAGTTGAAAAGTTCAGGGTAGGACGCAGTTGTAATTCAAAGGTCGTCGACTGGGCGATAGGGGTGGCAGGTTGGGTTCTGCAAGCAAGTTTAGGGGGGATGTAACGGTCCCAGTTAAAAATTTTCCATTTAAACATAATCATCTCGTATAATCCAAGCGTGAGACCCATCAGAATAAAATACTTCAACATATACATCAGATAACATGTATGATCTACTTGAGACTTATCATACTAACATCTATAGTTCAATAATCCATGAGAACACAGTCTTCATTATCATGTCAAAAACATAAGTTCATACAAGAAGAGTCCAACACCAAGTCCTTTAATATTTACAGGTTACGGTTGATACACAGCTAAACATATGCATGTTTATACAAAACCGTATATATAACAAAAGTAACTCCTACTGCTGAGGTTCTGGTGGTAAATGTCCGTACCACTGCCCTTAAGCAGGACCCTTGCCCTTGTCCAAACCTGTAGGTGGAGTTAGAATAGGGTGAGCTTGACGGCTCAGTGAGTAAAACAATATTTAAATGCACATAGCAGGTAGGCATACATTATCCAGTTGACATGAGTATCGATATACTATTTTTATAGGATCTCATAATTCACCATGAACCAAACAGAACACAGTAACAATGCCTTACTAGTCGACTAGGCCACTCCATAGTCGACTAATACTAACTGTAAGTCGACTAACTCTTAAACTGTAGTCGACTAATTTTGCTTCACACGTACCTGTTTCTTTACTGGCAAACAGGGACTCTTGTAGTCGACTATCCTTCCTGGTATAGTCGACTAACTCAAGGACTAGTCGACTTAAAATTTCTTATAGTCGACTAAAACTGTCAAAAGTTGAGTTACTTTCTGTGGATCACCTATAGTCGACTACCCTCTTGGTATAGTCGACTAACTCAAGGACTAGTCGACTAATACGTCGTCTATAGTCGACTAAAACTGTCAAAAACAGATTGTCAACTTTCTGTATCTGGGATTAGTCGACTACAGTCTGTTTGTAGTCGACTAATCCTGCTATATCAGCAGTTATCTGCTTACAAAATCACACCTATAGTCGACTAATTCCGGGCTTAGTCGACTAACTTATAATAAAACAGCCTGTTAAGAAGCTATTCCAGATCTGATGTTAAAGATCTATGCATGATCATATCACAGGAATTCTATCATGTCCATATACACATACACAAACACAAATATACATATGTTCTCCCCTTCTACGCCTCCGGTTCAGTCCGGTCCCTTCCTCCGAAAATACACAAACATATATACATATGTTCTCCCCTTCTACGCCTCCGGTTCAGTCCGGTCCCTTCCTCCGAAAATACACAAACATATATACATATGTTCTCCCCTTCTACGCCTCCGGTTCAGTCCGGTCCCTTCCTCCGAAAATACACAAACATATATACATATATGTTCTCCCCTTCTACGCCTCCGGACACACCCGGTCCCTTCCTCCGAAACACACATATATCATCATACCATATCAATATGCAAGATATGTAGAAATATCTTATTTCGTAAGCAACAGTAGCAAGTATTTGCGGAATTGAAAACACATGTCTTTATGAGTTAACTAGCATGTCTTGATATCACAAATGTGCATGATCTCAAAGATGTATAAAGTAGCAAGTATTTCCTACTTATTTCTCTCCATCATGTTGTTAAGATAACATGTTCTACTCACTATGTATGGGCTGATCTTGGCTGTTCCTAGCTATTTGTTGTTGTTGCCTTTGTTGTTGCTATTGCTGTTGCTCCTCCTTGCTGCTGCTGGAAAGGAGAGGGAGAGAGTTTTTGAAGAGAGAGAGTGTTTGAAGAGAGAGAGAGTTTTGATCAAAAGTGTTGAATTCTCTTCATCCTCCTCTATTTATAGCTTCAAACCCTCCATAGGATTGTGCCATGTGTCCCTCCATAGGATCATGCCATGTGTCCTTCCATAGGATCATGCCATGTGTCCTTTAAACATCCCATCAAAAAGAAAAGAGAGGGGTTATTTGCAAAAAAAAAATGAAAAGGGTGAGGTGTTTCTCTTGGCCAATCATGGCCAGCCATTTGGAGGAGATATTTTGATGGAAGGTAGGAGAAGCTTGGAGAAGTTGGTGGAAAGAAAAAGGAAGCTTGTGGTGGAAGGAATTTCTTATACCTGTATACATGGTCGTATAAATACTTATGTATACACTTGTATATACGTACCCGTATAATACCCGTATAATACGGGTCTACGCCATACGCGTATTATACACATGGCTTACTAAGATATTATGCATACACTAATGATTAAGAAATACCTTAATTTAGGCAGGTGTTACATTCTACCCTCCTTATGGAAGTTTCGTCCTCGAAACTTAACGTACCTTGGAACAATTGCGGATAGGTCTTTCTCATTTCCTCTTCCAGTTCCCAAGTGGCTTCTTCTATGTTTTGATTTCTCCATAAAACTTTGACCAAGGAAATATTTTTGCTTCTCAATTGCTTCTCCTTGTGATCAAGAATTTGTACTGATTCTTCCGCGTAAGACATGTCTTCTATCATATGCAGGGGTTCATAGGAGATGACATGAGCAGGATCGGGCACATACTTTCTCAGCTGAGATACATGAAATACATTGTGCATTCTTTCTAAGGCAGGGGGTAGGGTCAAACGATAAGCAACCGGTCCAATCTTATTCAATATTTCAAACGGACCCACATATCTAGGGGCTAATTTGTTCTTACTGCCGGTGCGTCTCACTCCCTTCATAGGAGATACTTTTAGGAAAACCCTATCCCCTTCTTCAAACTCCAGTGGTCTACGGCGATTGTCTGCATAAGCTTTCTGTCTGCTCTGTGCTGCTTTCATCCTTTCTTTGATTAGCTTGATCTTCTCCGTAGCTTCTTGAATTATATCGGGGCCAAATAGTCTTCTATCCCCAACTTCCTCCCAACAGATTGGTGATCTACACCTCCTCCCATACAATGCTTCAAATGGAGGCATACCGATAGTGGATTGATAACTATTATTATAAGCAAACTGCACTAAGGGTAAATAGTTGTCCCAACTTCTCCCAAAATCCAGTACACAAGTTCTCAACATATCTTCTAATATTTGAATGGTCCTTTCTGACTGTCCATCCGTTTGGGGGTGGGCTGCTGTACTGAGTTGTAAGTTAGTGCCCATAGCTCTGGACAAACTTTTCCAGAATCTGGATTGGAATCTTGGGTCCCGATCTGATACAATGGATTCAGGTACTCCATGTAATCTAAGTATCTCTCGGACATATACCTGAGCCAGTCTTTCCATTGAATAATTAATCCGGATAGGTAGAAAATGGGCAGATTTGGTGAGTCTGTCTACCACTACCCAGACTGTATCCAGTCCTTGGGACGTCCGAGGAAGTCCAGTGACGAAATCCATAGCAATTTGACTCCACTTCCACTCAGGAATAGATAAAGGTACTAACAAACCTGGGGGCTTCTTATGTTCAGCCTTTACTTGTTGACAGACTAAACATTTGTGGACGAAATTAGAAATGCCCATCTTCATACCATCCCACCAGAAGTTATGACGTAGATCTTGATACATCTTTGTGCTTCCGGGATGAGCTGTATAAGGTGTACTATGAGCCTCCTTCATTATTCTTCTTTGATTTCTGCTACATCTGGCACACATAGTCTGTGTCCAAGCCTTAATACATCACCTTCTATGTGAAACTCCTTGAGTTCTCCTTCTTGCACTTTCTTCATCATCTCTCCCTCGAATAATGTAACACCTGCCTAAATTAAGGTATTTCTTAATCATTAGTGTATGCATAATATCTTAGTAAGCATGTGTATAATACGCGTATGGCGTAGACCCGTATTATACGGTATTATACGGGTACGTATATACAAGTGTATACGTAAGTATTTATACGACCATGTATACAGGTATAAGAAATCCTTCCACCACAAGCTTCCTTTTTCTTTCCACCAACTTCTCCAAGCTTCTCCTACCTTCCATCAAAATATCTCCTCCAATGGCTGGCCATGATTGGCCAAGAGAAACACCTCACCCTTTTCATTTTTTTTTGCAAATAACCCCTCTCTTTTCTTTTTGATGGGATGTTTAAAGGACACATGGCATGATCCTATGGAAGGACACATGGCATGATCCTATGGAGGGACACATGGCACAATCCTATGGAGGGTTTGAAGCTATAAATAGAGGAGGATGAAGAGAATTCAACACTTTTGATCAAAACTCTCTCTCTCTTCAAACACTCTCTCTCTTCAAAAACTCTCTCCCTCTCCTTTCCAGCAGCAGCAAGGAGGAGCAACAGCAATAGCAACAACAAAGGCAACACAACAAATAGCTAGGAACAGCCAAGATCAGCCCATACATAGTGAGTAGAACATGTTATCTTAACAACATTATGGAGAGAAATAAGTAGGAAATACTTGCTACTTTATACATCTTTGAGATCATGCACATTTGTGATATCAAGACATGCTAGTTAACTCATAAAGACATGTGTTTTCAATTCCGCAAATACTTGCTACTGTTGCTTACGAAATAAGATATTTCTACATATCTTGCATATTGATATGGTATGATGATATATGTGTGTTTCGGAGGAAGGGACCGGGGTGGTTCCGGAGGCGTAGAAGGGGAGAACATATATGTATATATGTTTGTGTATTTTCGGAGGAAGGGACCGGACTGAACCGGAGGCGTAGAAGGGGAGAGCATATGTATATATGTTTGTGTATTTTCGGAGGAAGGGACCGGACTGAACCGGAGGCGTAGAAGGGGAGAACATATGTATATATGTTTGTGTATTTTCGGAGGAAGGGACCGGACTGAACCGGAGGCGTAGAAGGGGAGAACATATGTATATTTGTGTTTGTGTATGTGTATATGGACATGATAGAATTCCTGTGATATGATCATGCATAGATCTTTAACATCAGATCTGGAATAGCTTCTTAACAGGCTGTTTTATTATAAGTTAGTCGACTAAGCCCGGAATTAGTCGACTATAGGTGTGATTTTGTAAGCAGATAACTGCTGATATAGCAGGATTAGTCGACTACAAACAGACTGTAGTCGACTAATCCCAGATACAGAAAGTTGACAATCTGTTTTTGACAGTTTTAGTCGACTATAGACGACGTATTAGTCGACTAGTCCTTGAGTTAGTCGACTATACCAAGAGGGTAGTCGACTATAGGTGATCCACAGAAAGTAACTCAACTTTTGACAGTTTTAGTCGACTATAAGAAATTTTAAGTCGACTAGTCCTTGAGTTAGTCGACTATACCAGGAAGGATAGTCGACTACAAGAGTCCCTGTTTGCCAGTAAAGAAACAGGTACGTGTGAAGCAGAATTAGTCGACTACAGTTTAAGAGTTAGTCGACTAACAGTTAGTATTAGTCGACTATGGAGTGGCCTAGTCGACTAGTAAGGCATTGTTACTGTGTTCTGTTTTGGTTCATGGTGAATTATGAGATCCTATAAAAATAGTATATCGATACTCATGTCAACTGGATAATGTATGCCTACCTGCTATGTGCATTTAAATATTGTTTTACTCACTGAGCCGTCAAGCTCACCCTATTCTAACTCCACCTACAGGTTTGGACAAGGGCAAGGGTCCTGCTTAAGGGCAGTGGTACGGACATTTACCACCAGAACCTCAGCAGTAGGAGTTACTTTTGTTATATATACGGTTTTGTATAAACATGCATATGTTTAGCTGTGTATCAACCGTAACCTGTAAATATTAAAGGACTTGGTGTTGGACTCTTCTTGTATGAACTTATATTTTTGACATGATAATGAAGACTGTGTTCTCATGGATTATTGAACTATAGATGTTAGTATGATAAGTCTCAAGTAGATTATACATGTTATTTGATGTATATGTTGAAGTATTTTATTCTGATGGGTCTCACGCTTGGATTATACGAGATGATTATGTTTAAATGGAAAATTTTTAACTGGGACCGTTACAGGGGAGGTGGACACGGGTGAAGGAGGGTGGGATGGGTTCCAAAATTATCGGGTTCGGGTGTAGGTTTGCTGTAGGATCCGATAGGACAACAACATGGCTAGGGTTAGGGTTTTGCTGAGAATTGTCTGGCGACGGTTGTGTGTGGGTGAGTTGCGACGCGAGTGTTTGCAGATGAGGTTGTCGGAGATGGAGGTGGATGGGGGGGTTGTTTTGCTTAGTGCGTGGGCGGGGAAGTTATGTAGTCGCCATCTTCAAGCCTATGATGAAGGAAGTATTTAAGCTGCGATCGCTCGTCGTCCAGTAACTCGGGTTTTTTTTCAAGGCTAATTCGACTTTAGCGAGCCATTTACCTCCTGCTTCTTCATGTTCGATGACCACACAGTACAAGCAGAACCGAGGTGGCTTCTCGTAGAGCACCCGAACTTGGTGATGTGTATTATCGGGGAGGGGCAGAGCTAGTCGATTTTTCAAGGGTTTGGTAATGTTGATCTTGACGCGGGCAAAATTTATCCACTTCTCTGCATCCCGTGGTTATTGATGTAACCGGACCTAGATCCTTCGCAATACATGTAATGATCTCTTCACGTTTCTCCATCGCAGCTAATTCGTTCTCAAATAGCCAAGGTCCGTTCCTTAGGACGACTCTCTCTGCTTCAGCTCTCGTTGAAAGTTTAGCTCTAAAAAGTTTCTCACCGTAAGTGTTAATTTGATCGCCTTGATATTCCATGTGGCGGTCAGACTTTCTTTGATTTGTGCCCTTCAGAAAGATCGATTCGTTGCAATTTTGAAGATGATGGTTTGACAAATATCGGAGTTGGCAATTGTTTGGTCGGGGATAATGAGTGCTGCTTTACTTGGTGAGATCTTAAGGATGTTGTTCAATTGAGTGATAAGAGAGGAGGAGGAGTTGTGTGGATCCATGTTGATGATTTGGCAACGTTAGCGTTGAGTCAGAGGGAAGCGATTGGGCGTATGGCAGGCTACTAACCAGTTAGGGATCTTGTTGGTAGCATGAAGAAAGACCCATCTCAGAGAGAGAGAGAGAGAGAGAGATATTATCTTGACTTATTGTTCATCACCAGATACGTGTTATTCTCAACAAATAATTAAGCTCTATGAATTTTAATATATGTATATTTCACACCCACATGCTATCAGCCATTATTATCATTGAGTCATCTAGCACTTCCCATTTCATCTAAATTATGAGTGTATATTGATCAATGTGCATGTGGGATGCCCTCATCCCTCGCGCATGCTCCTCCAAAAAGAACTTATGAAGGGCGTGTTTGGTTGCAAGGAAGTGGGCGAAGTAAAGAAATGGGAAAGTATAATTACTCACTTTTCTATCTATCTAAACAAGGAAAAGGAAAATAAGAAAATTCTTTTTCCTTTTCTCTTTTCTCTTTTACACAATCATTTCCTCACTTCCAGAGTGCTACAGTTAATTTTGTGATCATATAAATCTTATTTGTAATAAGTTGTGGCACAAAACAGTTAATTTTTTGATTATGTAAATCTCATTTGCATTCTAATTACAGTCTATTTTTTATTTTTCTTAATTAATTTTTATTTTAATATTACTTTGAGGTCAACTTTATGGTCAACTTTTTCACTTTCACTTCCACATTACCATCCAAATACCGAAAAAGATATAACATTTTTCAAATCACACTTTCCAACACATCTAAACACTGAAAAACTTCCTAAGCAATTCTCAAGCTCTAAAGGAAATTATTACCACTTTCTCACTTCCACTCTTAACCAAGAGACCCGAAATAAACATGAAATGAATAGAAAATCTTAGTGAAACATATGTGGGTTTCCCACAATAAAACATGAAACAAATAGAAAATCCCCTGGCCGTATCTTAAGCAGCCGAGAGGTTAGAACTACAAATTAAACTAAAACCGGTAAGTAATCATTAGTCAAATTTTGTCATAAAAACCGAAAATTTCACCAGTTTTAGTAGAATTAATCGTGCCAAAATTTAGTAGGCTGAAAGAGCTGTTCGCTGTCCAAGGATTGATAGCTAGCCCTAAGCTCAAACCGCCTCACAATAGGCGCCAAAATCGGAGGCTATTTCAATTCCCCCGCCCCGCGTCTATAAAACCAGCGCCTCCGCCTTACAACACGCAATTTTAGGGTTCGTCCCCAACTCTAACGGTCCCTTCTCTCTGCTTTCTCGCTTTCTTAGAGAGCTGCTCGATACTTCTCTGCAAAATTCTCCCATGGATCCATCCATCATTAAGTTTTTCGAGGACGACGAGGTATCTTCGATCGAGATTTTTCATCAACAATGTCGTGTTGAGATCTATAAATTCAGGAAAAAATTGGATTCTGATTGATTTGGGGCTGATATTCGCAGGATGAGAGTTTGCATTCGGGCGCGGACGTGGAGGCGTTCACGGCCGCGTTGAATCGGGACATCGAAGGGGACACTTCCATTTTAAATCTGCCCTCTGATTCCGAAACAGGTAACGGATCTCGAACCCCCAAACTCTAGAAATTCTCTCGCTTTGCTACACATAACGGGATTTGATGACACATGAGATCACTTTATGATGAGATTTTGCTATCATTTGAGGTCTTTGTAACTTTTAATCTCTGTTTGGTTCCATAGAAAGTGAGGAGAGGAAATTTGTAAATCAATTTTTGCCCCAATAATATTGTTTCTTTTTTGTATTCTTAAGCAACTAAGAAAGGAAATCTTGACTCGTGTGTTTATTTTATTTGCCTCTTTCATTGAAACCAAACGAGTATATTCCGTTCTGGCGGTGTTGATTGTCCATCGTATTGGCAGTTAAGATTTTCTAGAGGGTTTATGCAGTCTGTTTGCACATTTTGATTACTCAGCTTGTAATGTGATATTGGATAATGTATGGTGGTTATGGGCCAGGGTGGCTTATGATACTTTGCTATGTTTAACTATGTGCATTTTTGTGCATTCAGATTGTATATCGTAGTCTCTTCAATGAGCTTATCGTAATCACGAACATGCTTCTTGCTCTCTATTTCTAGTGGTTCCAAAAAATATGGCTGATTTAAATATGCGACAAATTGGATTAATGTTCCCTCTCATAATCATTCAGTTCAAGCGTCAGTGTCATACATCAGTAAGTGACTTGTAGATAACACACATCAGTAAGTGACTTCTAGATAACATACACTAGATTTTTGTCGCGCGTGTTGCATATGCAAGAAACTTCCCAAATGCTATAATATCTCAAATTTCTCAAGCAAATAATATATTTCACACTCTCGAAAGTTAGGAAGCATGGGCACAGACACGGAACACAACAATTTCTTAAAAAGTAAAGACACAGGGACATAACACTAAAACACACATACACATATGGGCAAAGTTACAATACACATATGTATAACTAAGTTAAGTTACACACACCTCTTTTCACCACACAAAAATATTTTTTAATTGTGAGGACTTCTCACATTAATTTTTGTATCTCACCAAGCAAAATTTTTGGACTTAAAATGATGTGAAACTTGACTTAGTTACACCTACATGTATTGTAACTTTACCTACACACACGCATATGAGACAGACTTGTGTCCTTCCAAAAGGATTTGTGCTCGAATTCTTTCAACTCAAATACAACCCTCCGACATCCGAATACAAGATCCACTCCGTTGAAGTTGATCTATACTATTTAAAGTAACTAAAAGTCAAAAATTAAATATTTTGAATATTTTTTGCCCATCCATCAAGCGGCGCAAAATGGATGACCGAAAGTATTGAGTTGGTTAGATTCATGTCTTTAGACATACAAATTCTCATCCGGTCATTTGATCATGATCTAAACATTTTAAAACCCCTACAAATCAATTTTTGTTAGGTTTCAAATGTTCTACACCGTTAAACTAACCAACTCACTATTTAGGCCGTCCGTTTTTTTCCTACTTGATGCATGAGTAAAAAATATTTAAAATACTTGATTTATTATTTGTAGATACTTGAAATAATATAGATCAACTTCAACAGAATGAATCTTGTATTCGAATGATGTATGGTTATATTTGAGTAACCACACAAGTCTCTCTCTCTATATGTGTGTGTGTATGTATATATATGTATATGTATATATCATAAGAGTGCATACATATACATGCATAATCATGTCATCCAAAAGTTCATAAACATGGTTCAATGTGTCTACTTCTTATGTTGACACATATTTAAACTTATTAAAGTTGTATACAAGTTAATATCTTGATGACATTTTTTTTTCACTAAAGTGTAGTTTTTGATATATAAAGGGAAGCAAATAAATATCTCAAATATGTAATGTGAATAAAGAAATGTAGTATAAATGTAAAGTGTCTAACAAGTGTCCTAAATGAAAATCTGTATATGATTGAAGATAAGTTTGAGAAGTGTCCAAGAAAGTGTCGGTGTCCGGTGTCCGACACGGGTGTCGGAGTGTCAAACACAGGTACGACTTCATATAGAAATACCCGTGCTACATAGGTTGAAAGCAACATACTAATCAACATGATATACCTTCACATTTAAAACAAGTCAATGGCAACTTAGAAATTTCATAGAACTTTAATATCATTGGTAAGACGTGAGACTGTGAGACGAACGTGAGATAGAATACAATTGCAGACTGGAAACTTTCAAGAAGTGCCTGAAAGGATAAATAATTCTGTTTGTTACCCTAGTTACAGCCAGTTATCAGAAAAAGGTTGGTGCAATGTTGGATGGGGAAATTAGAGGAACAAGGAAGTCCATGGTTTAAATCCCAGTGGGTGTGTCCAGGCAGGTCCTGCAATTTCTCATTAAAAAGAAAATGATCTTGTTAATTTGTAAATAGATATGCTTAAATCAAATGATAAACTGATAAGAGTCAGCTTGAACACAAATTTTAATCATGTGATGACATTACTAGTCATATTTAGGTGATGAAACACCTTAGAGTTTTGTAATGGATTTGCTTTTAAAACATGCATAATTAGACAGCTTTTGCCTGCATATTTTGGTGTTGCAAAGTAACATGAGTGATTGAATTAAGGGGAAGGTCCAAATAGTTTTTCAATGATCACATAGTCATGCCATCTCGGGCAAACTAGCTAAAAAGAGATTATCAGATGTTGTTAGAATTAACTGGAAATGCTTCAATGCCATGAGATCAAGCATTGACATTTTGGTCGGAAATA